>OX155896.1:29864434-30006745 GCA_944588485.1 Phosphuga atrata | reverse complement strand
CCTTGTCTGTCTAGTCTTGTCTGTCTAGTCTTGTCTGTCTAGTCTTGTCTGTCTAGTCTTGTCTGTCTAGTCTTGTCTGTCTAGTCTTGTCTGTCTAGTCTTGTCTGTCTAGTCTTGTCTGTCTAGTCTTGTCTGTCTAGTCTTGTCTGTCTAGTCTTGTCTGGCTAGTCTTGTCTGTCTAGTCTTGTCTGTCTAGTCTTGTCTGTCTAGTCTTGTCTGTCTAGTCTTGTCTGTCTAGTCTTGTCTGTCTAGTCTTGTCTGTCTAGTCTTGTCTGTCTAGTCTTGTCTGTCTAGTCTTGTCTGTCTAGTCTTGTCTGTCTAGTCTTGTCTGTCTAGTCTTGTCTGTCTAGTCTTGTCTGTCTAGTCTTGTCTGTCTAGTCTTGTCTGTCTAGTCTTGTCTGTCTAGTCTTGTCTGTCTAGTCTTGTCTGTCTAGTCTTGTCTGTCTAGTCTTGTCTGTCTAGTCTTGTCTGTCTAGTCTTGTCTGTCTAGTCTTGTCTGTCTAGTCTTGTATGTCTAGTCTTGTCTGTCTAGTCTTGTCTGTCTAGTCTTTTCTGTCTTGTCTTGTCTGTCTAGTCTTGTCTGTCTAGTCTTGTCTGTCTAGTCTTGTCTGTCTAGTCTTGTCTGTCTAGTCTTGTCTGTCTAGTCTTGTCTGTCTAGTCTTGTCTGTCTAGTCTTGTCTGTCTAGTATTGTCTGTCTAGTCTTGTCTGTCTAGTCTGTCTAGTCTTGTCTGTCTAGTCTTGTCCGTCTAGTCTTGTCTGTCTAGTCTTGTCTGTCTAGTCTTGTCTGTCTAGTCTTGTCTGTCTAGTCTTGTCTGTCTAGTCTTGTCTGTCTAGTCTTGTCTGTCTGGTCTTGTCTGTCTAGTCTTGTCTGTCTAGCCTTGTCTGTCTAGTATTGTCTGTCTAGTCTTGTCTGTCTAGTCTTGTCTGTCTAGTCTTGTCTGTCTAGTCTTGTCTGTCTAGTCTTGTCTGTCTAGTCTTGTCTGTCTAGTCTTGTCTGTCTAGTCTTGTCTGTCTAGTCTTGTCTGTCTAGTCTTGTCTGTCTAGTCTTGTCTGTCTAGTCTTGTCTGTCTAGTATTGTCTGTCTAGTCTTGTCTGTCTAGTCTTGTCTGTCTAGTCTTGTCTGTCTAGTCTTGTCTGTCTAGTCTTGTCTGTCTAGTCTTGTCTGTCTAGTCTTGTCTGTCTAGTCTTGTCTGTCTAGTCTTGTCTGTCTAGTCTTGTCTGTCTAGTCTTGTCTGTCTAGTCTTCTCTCTCTAGTCTTGTCTGTCTAGTCTTGTCTGTCTAGTCTTGTCTGTCTAGTCTTTTCTGTCTAGTCTTGTCTGTCTAGTCTTGTCTGTCTAGTCTTGTCTGTCTAGTCTTGTCTTTCTAGTCTTGTCTGTCTAGTCTTGTCTGTCTAGTCTTGTCTGTCTAGTCTTGTCTGTCTAGTCTTGTCTGTCTAGTCTTGTCTGTCTAGTCTTGTCTGTCTAGTCTTGTCTGTCTAGTCTTGTCTGTCTAGTCTTGTCTGTCTAGTCTTGTCTGTCTAGTCTTGTCTGTCTAGTCTTGTCTGTCTAGTCTTGTCTGTCTAGTCTTGTCTGTCTTGTCTTGTCTGTCTAGTCTTGTCTGTCTAGTCTTGTCTGTCTAGTCTTGTCTGTCAAGTCTTGTCTGTCTATTCTTGTCTGTCTAGTCTTGTCTGTCTAGTCTTGTCTGTCTAGTCTTGTCTGTCTAGCCTTGTCTGTCTAGTCTTGTCTGTCTAGTCTTCTCTGTCTAGTCTTGTCTGTCTAGTCTTGTCTGTCTAGTCTTGTCTGTCTAGTCTTGTCTGTCTAGTCTTGTCTGTCTAGTCTTGTCTGTCTAGTCTTGTCTGTCTAGTCTTGTCTGTCTAGTCTTGTCTGGCTAGTCTTGTATGTCTAGTCTTGACTGTCTAGTCTTGTCTGTCTAGTCTTGTCTGTCTAGTCTTGTCTGTCTAGTCTTGTCTGTCTAGTCTTGTCTGTCTAGTCTTGTCTGTCTAGTCTTGTCTGTCTAGTCTTGTCTGTCTAGTCTTGTCTGTCTAGTCTTGTCTGTCTAGTCTTGTCTGTCTAGTCTTGTCTGTCTAGTCTTGTCTGTCTAGTCTTGTCTGTCTAGTCTTGTCTGTCTAGTCTTGTCTGTCTAGTCTTGTCTGTCTAGTCTTGTCTGTCTAGTCTTGTCTGTCTAGTCTTGTCTGTCTAGTCTTGTCTGTCTAGTCTTGTCTGTCTAGTCTTGTATGTCTAGTCTTGTCTGTCTAGTCTTGTCTGTCTAGTCTTGTCTGTCTAGTCTTGTCTGTCTAGTCTTGTCTGGCTAGTCTTGTCTGTCTAGTCTTGTCTGTCTAGACTTGTCTGTCTAGTCTTGTCTGTCTAGTCTTGTCTGTCTAGTCTTGTCTGTCTAGTATTGTCTGTCTAGTCTTGTCTGTCTAGTATTGTCTGTCTAGTCGTGTCTGTCTAGTCTTGTCTGTCTAGTCTTTTCTGTCTAGTCTTGTCTGTCTAGTATTGTCTGTCTAGTCTTGTCTGTCTAGTCTTGTCTGTCTAGTCTTGTCTGTCTAGTATTGTCTGTCTAGTCTTGTCTGTCTAGTCTTGTCTGTCTAGTATTGTCTGTCTAGTCTTGTCTGTCTAGTCTTGTCTGTCTAGTCTTGTCTGTCTAGTCTTGTTTGTCTAGTCTTGTCTGTCTAGTAATGTCTGTCTAGTCTTGTCTGTCTAGTCTTGTCTGTCTAGTCTTGTCTGTCTAGTCTTGTCTGTCTAGTCTTGTCTGTCTAGTCTTGTCTGTCTAGTCTTGTCTGTCTAGTCTTGTCTGTCTAGTCTTGTCTGTCTAGTCTTATCTGTCTAGTCTTGTCTGTCTAGTCTTGTCTGTCTAGTCTTGTCTGTCTAGCCTTGTCTGTCTAGTCTTGTCTGTCTAGTCTTGTCTGTCTAGTCTTGTCTGTCTAGTCTTGTCTGTCTAGTCTTGTCTGTCTAGTCTTGTCTGTCTAGTATTGTCTGTCTAGTCTTGTCTGTCTAGTCTTGTCTGTCTAGTATTGTCTGTCTAGTCTTGTCTGTCTAGTCTTGTCTGTCTAGTCTTGTCTGTCTAGTATTGTCTGTCTAGTCTTGTCTGTCTAGTATTGTCTGTCTAGTCTTGTCTGTCTAGTCTTGTCTGTCTAGTCTTGTATGTCTAGTCTTGTCTGTCTAGTCTTGTCTGTCTAGTCTTGTCTGTCTAGTGTTGTCTGTCTAGTCTTGTCTGTCTAGTCTTGTCTGTCTAGTCTTGTCTGTCTAGTCTTGTCTGTCTAGTCTTGTCTGTCTAGTCTTGTCTGTCTAGTCTTGTCTGTCTAGTCTTGTCTGTCTAGTCTTGTCTGTCTAGTCTTGTCTGTCTAGTCTTGTCTGTCTAGTCTTGTCTGTCTAGTCTTGTCTGTCTAGTCTTGTCTGTCTAGTCTTGTCTGTCTAGTCTTGTCTGTCTAGTCTTGTCTGTTTAGTATTGTCTGTCTAGTATTGTCTGTCTAGTCTTGTCTGTCTAGTCTTGTATGTCTAGTCTTGTCTGTCTAGTCTTGTCTGTCTAGTCTTGTCTGTCTAGTCTTGTCTGTCTAGTCTTGTCTGTCTAGTCTTGTCTGTCTAGTCTTGTCTGTCTAGTCTTGTCTGTCTAGTCTTGTCTGTCTAGTCTTGTCTGTCTAGTCTTGTCTGACTAGTCTTGTCTGTCTAGTCTTGTCTGTCTCGTCTTGTCTGTCTAGTCTTGTCTGTCTAGTCTTGTCTGTCTAGTCTTGTCTGTCTAGTCTTGTCTGTCTAGTCTTGTCTGTCTAGTCTTGTCTGTCTAGTCTTGTCTGTCTAGTCTTGTCTGTCTAGTCTTGTCTGTCTAGTCTTGTCTGTCTAGTCTTGTCTGTCTAGTCTTGTCTGTCTAGTCTTGTCTGTCTAGTCTTGTCTGTCTAGTCTTGTCTGTCTAGTCTTGTCTGTCTAGTCTTGTCTGTCTAGTCTTGTCTGTCTAGTCTTGTCTGTCTAGTCTTGTCTGTCTAGTCTTGTCTGTCTAGTCTTGTCTGTCTAGTCTTAATTTTTTTTTTAAATTTTAATTTTAATTGATTTATTGCTCAACAGTTCGACAACCAATCACAGAGCAAGAAAATATTACAGTTGGGTATTGGAAATTCACAGTTTCAGTATATATAAAAAAAGAACAGTAAAAAGAAATCAACACAGACAATGAAGTGATAAAAGGAATAAAATTAAAATTTAAATTAATTAATATAAGAGCATAAATAATACTAAGTATAAAACTAAGTATAGTAGCAAACCTAAATATAGTAAAATGTTAAAAAAAAGATAAAATGATAAAATGAAATAGTACAATAATAAGAATAACAATAAAGCAAATAGATATATAGTTTCATAGACAGCTGCAAAAAGCTGCAACACTTAAATTAAATTAAATAATGTTAAGTTAATCAATAAGACGCTCCATAGCAGTCTTTTTAAAGGTTCGAAATTTCCCAAAAATGTTGCATTCAGAGCTGATGGCTTTATAGCGCGCATAAATGTTGTTGAGGGGAGAAACCAGCAAAGAAGGGCCCTTGCCAGCAGAATTATAAAAGGTGGAAGCGTGCCTACTGGCTGCTCTGGGAACGAGAAAATTAATTTCTTTAATAATCGACGGAGAGTCGATGAAAGCATGTGTGATTTTGTATAGGAAAAGGAGGCCAGCCATAGATCTACGAACTTTAAGAGATTGAAAACCAAACTCCGTTAACAAAGATCTCTGCTCAACATGAGCTGGTGGAGGAGCACCATACTTCTTAAACCACAAGTATTTTAAAAATTTTCTTTGGACTACTTCAATAGCAGCTACATACTTACTAAAAAGTGGGTCCCATAATATAGAACCGTATTCAAGAATAGATCTTACATAGCTGTTATACAGCATAGTTATAGCTGAGGTATTATCAATTCCCCGACAGTTTCTGATTATAAAACCAAGGGCTTTAGAGGCCTTGGAAACGGAAGCTAGTATATGTTTAGCAAAGGAAAGCCTGGAATCAAATAGTATACCCAGGTCCCTAATCGAGTCGCAGCGATCTAACGGAAAGTTGTGTAAGGTGTAGGTGTACAAGAGCGGATGTATCAGTCGTGAGAAAGTAACACTCTTACATTTACTAGTATTAAGAACCAACCTATTATCATCGCACCATCCCCGCCAATAAGTTAAGGTTATCTTGTAGAACACAGCAGTCCCCATGATCTTTTATTTGTAAATAAATTTTAAGATCGTCAGCAAAGAATAAATGAGGCACAGTGAAGACTTTACTAAGATCATTGATGAACAAGTTGAATAATAAAGGCCCAAGATTTGATCCCTGAGGGACACCAGAGGTGGCAACAAAACTCGAAGAAGAGTATCCTCTGTGAAAGATATACTGCTCACGATCTTCAAGGTATGAAGACAGTAAGTTAATCAAGTTATTTCCCAGACCAAAAGAATTCAACTTACTAACAATGATTGCATGATCAATGGAGTCGAATGCCTTGGCAAAGTCGGTATAGATGCAGTCAACCTGATCTCTATTATCGAGCACTGCAGTGGTAAACTGACTGAAGTTAATTAGGTTAGTCATAGTAGAACGTCCTTTCATGAAGCCGTGCTGGTTTGGCGAAATAAGTTGTCTGATACGGGAAAAGATGGATGAGTATAAAATGGTCTCAAAGATTTTAGAAAAGTTAGAGATAATAGAAATTGGCCGATAGTTCTTAATATCAGAGAGTGCACCCGACTTATGAATGGGACAGATCTTAGTTGTTTTCCGGATTGAAGGAAATGAGCTTTCAGAAAGAATCATGTTAAACAGTTTGGTGAGCGGAGTCACAAAGCAAGGAGCACAATCACGTATCAAGAATGCAGGGATCATGTCAACACCACTGGTCAAACAACCCGTAGTCTGTCTGATAGCCGACAATAAGAGATTTAAACCATCAGTAATTGAACAGTTGACTCCAAGAGAGGAAGGTTTATACACACCTTTAAAGTATTTAGCAAAGCCATCGACAATTGCTTGAGGGGAGCTAAAGGAGGACTCATCCAAAAACATTTGGGCAGGAATGCGGTTTTGGCGCTTCTTCGTACGAATGAAGGACCAGAAGCATTTAGGATCGGAGGAAATGCTATTGGCAGCAGATTTAATAAAGTCAGAATAGGCAAAGCGTATCTGGACCTTAACTTGAGCTCTGATAGACTTAAACCTGTTGAAGTCCTGCAAGTCTTTAGATCTTTTAAAAGTACGAAGTAGAACTTGTTTCCTGCGAATACCTTTGATAATCGAGGGTGTAAACCAAGATGGATAAGTAGAATTAGACGAAGATCGAATTGGAACGAACCTATCAAGGGCAGAGTAAAGGAATGAGTAAAACTCAGTTAGACATTCGGTAGATGATTGACAGTTACTGATAAAAGAATAGTCATTACTGCATAACACCTGATAGAGAGAGGGAAAATCAGCCCGCCGGAAATTGTAGGACTTGGAAATACGGTTGATGCTATTCTGACCGTTAGTAATGGACTGTGGCACATAGCGACGACTGTTAAGAATCGAGAACCAAGCTACAAGGGCGGGGTGATGGACATCCTCAGACACAATTGGACATTGCTCCTTAATAATACTTGCACTCATATCGCTAAAAACTAAATCCAGCATATTATTACTCGCATTGGCAATAGTATTTAATTGCATGAGATTACATAGAGATAGAAAATTGTCAATAGAAGAAAATTTTCTGGGTATTGCGTTACTCCTAGATAGATTAAAGTCACCAGTTATGACAATATTATCATAAGTAAATGAAATAATGAAGATTTCAAGGTGCTCAAAAATGCCTCAAAAGTCAAAATGGAGGTATCGGGAGGAATATAAATACATGCAAACAGGCATTTAGAAATGCCAAACAAACAGGTGCAGGCAACCATATCAATAGTATGAAATAAGTCAGTAATTACACTAATGTCAACAGGTTTCGAATTAAAACGGTTGTTATTGGTAGCGATAAGAACTCCTCCACCTCTAGATAGACCAGTTGTCAAGAAGTTGCGATCACTTCTAAATATCGCAAAAAATGGTGGCATCAACTCACTGTTAAGGACATTGGGGTGCAGCCATGTTTCAGTGAAACAAAAGAAATCGAAATCATGGTCCCACATTGCGGGATAAATTAAATTTAATTTAGTGTTAAGACCGCGAACATTCTGGTAGTAGACACTGAATTTATAATTGTTCAATTTAAAATCATTCAAGAACGATTGGTTGTTCCTAAAAAAGGAAGAGAGTTGTTGCAATTATTGTCAGCTAGTTTGTTTACAGGAGAGGACCAGTTCGGACTTACAACAGGATTAGTACGTTCCCGCAAAGATTTTGACCTTGGTAAATACACGAAGTTTCTAATAGTAATGTTAACGGGCCACTTCTCAGGATCTAGGAATTTGGTCACATCAGCCTCATACAATCCAACCTTAAAAGTGCAATACCTGCTACTACTAAGAAGACACTTACAGTAACAGTATTGAATATTCAGGGAGGATTGAAAGAAACACAGCAATAGTGATTCAGTGGTCTCGGGAGCCAAATTGCTGAGATGAAACCACGAACGTTTCCTTGGTGCTGCCGCCCGAAGAAGATTCGAGGTGCCAGTACCAACCAGTACAGGTTTGGAACTGGAAGAGCTCAAGTGAATCTTGTTGGGCCAAGAGTTCAGAGGGCCAGAACATACGGTATGAGGTACATTAGAGTGCACAGGGCGAGCAACTGGTTCACTCAAGGACGAAGGAGAACTAGGACAGGAGGAAGCTATCAAATTGGAAGTAGGTTGCGAGGATAAATCAGCAGGATACGCTGCCAAACTACCGTTTAAGGGCAACACAGTGTTGCTGACACCAAGAACCGAACAGCGCTTATCAGTTAAAAGTAGCTGTAGCTCCACAATAGTTTCCTTGAGGGATGACACCTCATTTTTAAGTTTCTTTCCACCATATTTCCACCATAATATCAGAAAGTTCGAAATTATTTAGAACAGCAGAAGCCGAAGAACCTGACGAAACTGATCCACCAGCACAAAGTTTGTGTTTGTCGCAGATGACCGTATCATCATCAACTGGAGTAAAGTTCTTGGAGCAGCCCCTATGGAAGACTAGTTGACATTCACTGCAACTGACAATAGACAACGTTGCAGTTTTCTTGCACTTGGCACATTTAGTGGAATGCGAAACACTCTCCCTGGAGCCAACGATACTCATTTTATAAAAGGGCAGACACTACCAACAGGAAACTAAAACAGATCCAATACAAATCTGACCAACACGGACACAGTCAGAAAAATTATAAGTTCAAACAATACCCAATACACCAATATATTTACATAGACCAATTACATCACTAACAACACTCCGCACTAAATGAGGTCCACTGGTCACTAAGTTAAAAACGAATTAAAAACGGTCTAGTCTGTCTAGTCTTGTCTGTCTAGTCTTGTCTGTCTAGTCTTGTCTGTCTAGTCTTGTCTGTCTAGTCTTGTCTGTCTAGTCTTGTCTGTCTAGTCTTGTCTGTCTAGTCTTGTCTGTCTAGTCTTGTCTGTCTAGTCTTGTCTGTCTAGTCTTGTCTGTCTAGTCTTGTCTGTCTAGTCTTGTCTGTCTAGTCTTGTCTGTCTAGTCTTGTCTGTCTAGTCTTGTCTGTCTAGTCTTGTCTGTCTAGTCTTGTCTGTCTAGTCTTGTCTGTCTAGTCTTGTCTGTCTAGTCTTGTCTGTCTAGTCTTGTCTGTCTAGTCTTGTCTGTCTAGTCTTGTCTGTCTAGTCTTGTCTGTCTAGTCTTGTCTGTCTAGTCTTGTCTGTCTAGTCTTGTCTGTCTAGTCTTGTCTGTCTAGTCTTGTCTGTCTAGTCTTGTCTGTCTAGTCTTGTCTGTCTAGTCTTGTCTGTCTAGTCTTGTCTGTCTAGTCTTGTCTGTCTAGTCTTGTCTGTCTAGTCTTGTCTGTCTAGTCTTGTCTGTCTAGTCTTGTCTGTCTAGTCTTGTCTGTCTAGTCTTGTCTGTCTAGTCTTGTCTGTCTAGTCTTGTCTGTCTAGTCTTGTCTGTCTAGTCTTGTCTGTCTAGTCTTGTCTGTCTAGTCTTGTCTGTCTAGTCTTGTCTGTCTAGTCTTGTCTGTCTAGTCTTGTCTGTCTAGTCTTGTCTGTCTAGTCTTGTCTGTCTAGTCTTGTCTGTCTAGTCTTGTCTGTCTAGTCTTGTCTGTCTAGTCTTGTCTGTCTAGTCTTGTCTGTCTAGTCTTGTCTGTCTAGTCTTGTCTGTCTAGTCTTGTCTGTCTAGTCTTGTCTGTCTAGTCTTGTCTGTCTAGTCTTGTCTGTCTAGTCTTGTCTGTCTAGTCTTGTCTGTCTAGTCTTGTCTGTCTAGTCTTGTCTGTCTAGTCTTGTCTGTCTAGTCTTGTCTGTCTAGTCTTGTCTGTCTAGTCTTGTCTGTCTAGTCTTGTCTGTCTAGTCTTGTCTGTCTAGTCTTGTCTGTCTAGTCTTGTCTGTCTAGTCTTGTCTGTCTAGTCTTGTCTGTCTAGTCTTGTCTGTCTAGTCTTGTCTGTCTAGTCTTGTCTGTCTAGTCTTGTCTGTCTAGTCTTGTCTGTCTAGTCTTGTCTGTCTAGTCTTGTCTGTCTAGTCTTGTCTGTCTAGTCTTGTCTGTCTAGTCTTGTCTGTCTAGTCTTGTCTGTCTAGTCTTGTCTGTCTAGTCTTGTCTGTCTAGTCTTGTCTGTCTAGTCTTGTCTGTCTAGTCTTGTCTGTCTAGTCTTGTCTGTCTAGTCTTGTCTGTCTAGTCTTGTCTGTCTAGTCTTGTCTGTCTAGTCTTGTCTGTCTAGTCTTGTCTGTCTAGTCTTGTCTGTCTAGTCTTGTCTGTCTAGTCTTGTCTGTCTAGTCTTGTCTGTCTAGTCTTGTCTGTCTAGTCTTGTCTGTCTAGTCTTGTCTGTCTAGTCTTGTCTGTCTAGTCTTGTCTGTCTAGTCTTGTCTGTCTAGTCTTGTCTGTCTAGTCTTGTCTGTCTAGTCTTGTCTGTCTAGTCTTGTCTGTCTAGTCTTGTCTGTCTAGTCTTGTCTGTCTAGTCTTGTCTGTCTAGTCTTGTCTGTCTAGTCTTGTCTGTCTAGTCTTGTCTGTCTAGTCTTGTCTGTCTAGTCTTGTCTGTCTAGTCTTGTCTGTCTAGTCTTGTCTGTCTAGTCTTGTCTGTCTAGTCTTGTCTGTCTAGTCTTGTCTGTCTAGTCTTGTCTGTCTAGTCTTGTCTGTCTAGTCTTGTCTGTCTAGTCTTGTCTGTCTAGTCTTGTCTGTCTAGTCTTGTCTGCCTAGTCTTGTCTGTCTAGTCTTGTCTCTCTAGTCTTGTCTGTCTAGTCTTGTCTGTCTAGTCTTGTCTGTCTAGTCTTGTCTGTCTAGTCTTGTCTGTCTAGTCTTGTCTGTCTAGTCTTGTCTGTCTAGTCTTGTCTGTCTAGTCTTGTCTGTCTAGTCTTGTCTGTCTAGTCTTGTCTGTCTAGTCAAAATCAAATCAAAATACTTTCTTTCATTCGGAAGTTCTTTCGGATACAAAAAAAACATATGCCAAATAGGACTAAATGAAATTTGTCAGAAAAGAAAAAGGGAAACAGAAACATATTCATACAATGAATTGATTTCATAAATACAATAGCTTAAATTGCTTTGTATGACTAATTCTTGAAATTTTCATTCAAAATAATTCCTAAATTTATTTTTATTAAAAAAATATTTAGTTTTCACTAAGCTAAACTGTTTTCGTAAATTTGAGAATGAATATAAATAAAATAATTTAATCCTACATGGATGTTGATTGAGAATTGCAGCTTTCTTCAAGAAAAATAAATGGAGTGATTTGGGTTAATGCTGTTGCATTTGCAATCCAATTGCGGTTTTATTATTTTTCATTTTCGCTTAATTTACCGTGTTTTCGGGACAGCTGTAAAAATCGCGATTTTATTAA
The DNA here is from genome assembly GCA_944588485.1 of Phosphuga atrata. Taxonomy (NCBI): domain Eukaryota; kingdom Metazoa; phylum Arthropoda; class Insecta; order Coleoptera; family Silphidae; genus Phosphuga; species Phosphuga atrata. Next base: position 29,995,829 of record OX155896.1, on the reverse strand, counting down.
ATGCACGTGTCGCATAAATTTACTGCAAGTTTCGAAAAAAGAAAAGAAGTAATTATATTCAATATTTAAATAAAGTGATATTTTTATTTTGCTTCTTATGTGGAGATTTTAAAAACTTTTCGGAATGTAAATTTGTCTTTACATTTTTTTCGAAAAGAATTACTTTTTATTTTATTCTTTGTATGTAAATTATTTGTATACGCAAGAAATTTGTCGCTTTCTATTTTCATTAACGCCTAATTTAAATTTATAGAACAAACTGTGTATCTGTAGATTTGACAAATCACATTGGGAGGACTAGAATATGTAGACCGCATTAAATAGATGTATATCGACTGAACATGATATACTGGCATGAGAAAAGAAGTACCAAGTTACGTAGACAAACATAACTAGACTAATAATGTTACAAAGGTAAAACTATATAAACTAGATACAGAAGTAAGTCAAGGCTTTACATACAGTAAAGTAGAAATTACTTAAGACACATCTAGCTAACACTAAATACACGCAGTTAATCAGGCACCGTAACGAATACAATAAAGAATAGACATTTAAGTTTAGTTAAAGAAAAGTAGATTAGGCTGAGAGAACTAGACAAACAACACTCGGTTGACAAGACTAAATTCTATGTTTAATATTTCATGGTCTTATTTAACAGTTTAACTTACTAATCGTATTTATTTTTTCCTACAATTAGTTGTCAATTTTATTTGAAAGTATTTTGTAAAGCGGATGAAAATATAAAGCAAGCGGATGAAAATGTAAAAATGTCCTAGAAAATTAACAGTACCTATTCTAGATTAGTTAGAAATAGCAATGCCTAGTTGTTCGACCTTGCAGTATTTTATATTTTGCGCGGCAATAAAAAGGAAAAGGATGCAAACGCACCTGCAACGTTGGAAAATATTATCTATCTGTTTAATGTTAAAAGGTTTTACCGGCGCAATAACAATCCAGAATCCAAGTGTGGAAACGTGAAAAATACATCCTACCCATTAAGATATAATTTAAATTATTAATAAATATTTGATTTTTTTGTATTCGAAACTTATAAAATATATGTGATTTTGTCTAGTTTTGGATTCAGTATTTTGCTCAAATCATTAATTAAAGACACTTTTGCTTCAAAACTTGGTAACATTTATTAGAAAATAATATTCGGCTTTAGTAAAGCAAACAGAACTAACAAGTCTATATTATAAATATTTGGATATTTGCTAGGAATGCAGAATTTTTGATTTTTTTTTTGAAGTCTGTAATTTTGACCGACTTCCAAATAATTTGAAAAACAAAAAGTCGCAATTTATTATATGTTCCTTGTAAGTTTGTATAAATATTTACCACTTTTTCCAACGCCCGGCGCTCCAACAACAGCCACTTTGACTTCAGTCAGCGAAGATTTCTTCCTCCGGATCCCCTTGGAATTCATAATCCCGACGAAACCCCTATTCCAACCGCGCAAAATGCCAAAACACACCGACGAACAGAAACCTGCACGCAAAGCCTTTTCGCAAACTTACTCGCCGAAGGCGATGTACACATATGTTCAAGTTGTGTAAGTTTTTGTAGGAAATAGCTCTCAACCACTCATAATCGTAGATGTTCTAAAAATAAAACCCGCTCGTTCAGTTATATAGATGCGTGCTATATACTACAAGCGCCACACTAAAAATCTCTTCAACAACAGACATTTCTTAAATAAAAATAATTGTGTCAAACGTTATTTTTTCCTTTTGTTGATTTAATCGTGGAGGATAGGGTTAACCCAATTTCCGTTGTCTGGAAATATTTATTCAGTTGTTCAGAAAATAAATTGTTTATTTTAAACTGAGTCTGAGGTCGTGTTACATGATTTATGGAACGAAATGCGAATGTAAAGATCAAAACCGTTGCAATAAAAGTAAGAAAAGAAACTAGGAGAAAAAAGAATTCAATGATACCGTGTGTTATATATTTCCCCTATTAATAGAATTTTCAATGTCAAATATTTTTCTTTACAATGCGACAGAAAAATAAAGGTTCTAATTTTATTAATCGCGTGTATTTATAAGAAGACCTGCCTGGGGGTGGGGGGAAATCCAACAATGGCATTTGCCAACGTCTATTTTAAAACAACCAAAAAGGCTTTAAGTTCCTTTTTCCCCACTATAAATAGAACATTGAAGTCAAGAACAAAGAAAACTCAGTCGACGTGTTTGTGTAACCATGACATGGTCCACTTTATAAATAAATCACATTCATCACACTTCACTTTAGACAGATATGTCAAAATTCCCGTTTTAATTCCATAAATAACTCTGATGAAGAACTCAGAGGAATCCGATGAAGATATTGAGGACTCTGCGGTTTGGTCCAGTTTGATCGGAAACATCGTCGCGATTATAATTTCGGCCTATCTATGGCTGCTGCAGCAGAATCCGAATAGGAAAAACAGCTCCAACTTCAATCCTGACCTGCTCAACAACGCCTTGAAAGATCTCAAGCAACTCGCGCTAGAACTCACCAAACAAAACGAGACAAATAATAACGAATCTCAATGTTTTAAAACAATAATTCATTTTCAAATAAATTCTTTTTAAAAAATATAATATTTTAGGTCAATGTACTTCTGAAAATCAGAAGCAACCAGAATCTAAAAACGATGATGAAAAAAGTAACTAGGAAAAAATCCACGTAAATTTTGAATTAAAATGATTTTAATTTTCAGCTGATGAGGGCGAAAGTGCAGAAAAACCAACCGAAACTGTTGAAAATGTAAATACATACACCGTTGAAAAAGAAAATAAAAATAAAATACCGTCTGAGGATATTCCACAAAAATCCGTACAAAAAGAAAAACATAGCCACAACCATGGTAATTAATCAATTTTACTTTAACTTAATTCTTCCTATATCTGATCATATTTATTTTGTATTTAACCTTCCTTGACCATACTTATTCTGATTGTCTAGATATTTAGTATAGTCCTGGCTGGTCCCATTTGGCCTTATTTTACTTCTCGTCTTATCCAAACTGTCTGATGATTTCGTTGCTTCTTGCCTTTACTGGACTTTGTAGTTTTTAATTATTTAGTAATTTTATTTATTGCTACATGGACAAGATTTGACAAGATTTTGTAAAATGATTTTTGTTAGACAAAACTAGTTGAAATTTGGTGATATATCTGTTAAGATTTTTGCAATATATTTGATAAACAGTAGTATTTAAAATATTGATATGAAAAATCTAGGTAGATAAAACTTAATAGTTTATGAACTGTAAGATAAACCTTTAATATAAAATTTTAACCTTAAAATTTTGCTGGATGAGATAAACCTGTTTGTTAAGTCCCACTTAACAGTTAAAATACTGTAGTATTAACCTTTTTGACAAAACTTATTAGTTCAAATTTTGTAAGCATAACCTTGTTAAATAAAACATAAAAGTTAAAACCTTGTAATTATGATATTGAAATGCAAATCATGACATTCATTCATTTCCGAGTCCGAGACGCCAGTGTTTACATTCAGGCCCATCTTTTCCAATAGTTGGCAGCGTCTATCGCCCAGTTATTTGCCACAATTAGGTCCTCAATCGTGCATGCCTCTTCCATGTTGGGGCATCTGAGAAGGTGGCTGTGGCTCTGAAGCCCTCCCCCCCCCCCCCACATTCACACAGCTCGTCATCCACAGGCATTCCCCATTTCATCCTGTTCGAATTGCAACATGTCACTCCTGTCCTTAGTCTGGAGTGATATCCATATCGCGTATGGTAAAAGTTTTCCCGGTGTCAGCTCCTCTCTGCGCTTGGTCCGCAGGTTTGGGTGTTGTTCTTTCCATAGTTGTATGCGTCGTTGTTTTGTGCATGTCTGCAGTTGTTGCGTGTATTGGAGAAAGCTCTTCCTAGATTTGGGTCGTCGCCTTTCTCGTTGTTGGTCGTGCAAAGGGTGCCGCCTATCACCGATCTGCTTCTGCCGCTCTGTTTCGGATGCTACTTTGCGTTTGACATGTGCTGGGGCAATTCCAGATAGATAGTACAGCTTCTCAACAAGTGTCGGTCTCAGGCAGCCTGTTATCATGCACGTCGACATGTTTTGCGTGAACGGAGTTGTACCACACTGGTGGCTCGTACTCGGCAGCGGAGATACAGAGAGCAAGGGCTGACGTACCTAGCACGTTAGGCTGCGCTCCCCATGTTGTGCCAGTGAGCTTCCGGATGATATTATTCCTAGCACAAACTTTGACCTTTGTATTTTGGCAATGTTCTTCGAAAAATAGTGTGCGGTCCAGTGTTACGGCGTTTGGAGTGTCGCATGTTTCGAGTTATTGTTCTCTCAATGTGATTTGTAGCTTCTTGTGTGAGTCCTTATTTCTTAGGTGAAATGCACATACCTGGCTTTTGCTGGGGCTCGGCTTCAAATATTTGAATGTTTATGAAGTTTTCCATGTTTTCTAAGGCTGTACTTACACGTTTATTCTCGACTTCTTCGAAGCTTTTCTCCCGTGCGTCGATGGCTGTGTCATCCGCATAGATGAAGCGACGTGTCTGTTGGTCGGTTGGTTGGTCATTTGTGTATAAGTTGAAAAGCATAGGAGCCAGTACACTTCCCTGTCGTGGGATGTTTCTGGTCTCTCCATCGACTCGTTTTTCACTGCAGTGTAACATAGAAGCGCCTGTTCTGCACCAGACCAGCGAGGCGATAGCCCTTGTTAAGGTGATACAATTTCTTCACTGCTTTTTGATGGTTTTGGTATGATGTGCCGGTGCCAGGTCTATAAAGGCTACACCGTTAATTTGCTTGCACTCGAAGCTATCTTCAATATGTTGTGTTAAGTTTAGAACTTGAGCGCAGCAAGACATTTCCGGTCTAGACATTGCTTGCTCTGGTATGCTTTCGTCTACTTTACCAGATATGCGAGTCAGTATCAATCTTTCGAAGATCTTGAAGAGATGACATAGTATGTATCATTACGGTCGGAAGCTTTTAGGTTCTGCAGGATCCTTTCCCAGTTTCAACAGCGCTACTACTCGAGCCTTCATACACATTTTTGAGATTTGCAACTTCCTTGCACCGCAGTTCATTAAGTTTGTGATCCATATGGTTGCAGTTCCAAAATATTTTATTTGTTCTGTTCTTAGATCATCTAGTCCCCCAGCCATTTATTTTTTTAAGGTGGTAATGGCTGTTTTTAATTCACTGCTTGTGAATGGCTCAGCTAGACAGCCGGTTTCGTTTTCTGGATCCCTTTGTATTTGAGTTTTGGGGGCCCTTCTTTGGGTCTTCCTGTTCATTAGCAGTTGGTGTGCGATCTGGTCTGAAGTAACCAGTGTCAGGTTCGGAGTAGCACTTGTGGGGTCGTTGCTAAGATTTTTGATAATTTTTCAGGCACGTCGGCTGTTCTGCTTCATATCCAGATCTTCCATCATCGTTCGCCATTTATCGAAGTTTGCTCTAGAGATTGCTTGCATCAGATCTTCGCCCGTATTTATGGTATTCTCAGAGAAGGGGTCGTCTTCATATAGGGTTCGGTACCTTTTCAGAGGGTCGAGAGGCGAATTCCCTTGGGAAGTGCTTTCTTGATAGTCTTTTGACGATGTCGATGAAAGCATCATAGTTTTCGGGCTTTACTCTCAGGGAGATGATCTCGTGGTCCAGGTCAGCTGCAAGCCATTCCATCATTCCATCTTGCCTTCCCGAAATTAAATAGCCTTTTGGGAACACTTTCAGGCCTCACTGCTGCATAGATTAGGCATTAATGGAGCGGTGCTGTGTTTGTGGGAGTGGATTTTCTACATATTTTATTGATAGGGGGACTAGTTTGTCCGAGAGAAAAATGTTACCTGGGTTATAGCCTCTTCTCCAGCGACCGCTATTGAAAGACAGAGGCTGCTTGGGGTCGTGTATCAGGTGCAAGTTCGTGTGCTCTGCCCAGTTCTCCAGTTCAGCTCCATTTTCATCGGTCTGGCTATATCCCCATATTGTGCTGTGGCAATTGAAATCGCCCAGCACGATCCTTCCGTCTTGCGACTTGAAGTTGGGAGCCTCTTGAAATTCGAAGGCTGCATTGGGCGGTTTGTATATTGACGTGACTGTGAGGGACTTTACTTGCACTGTGAGAATCTCAATGTTGTCGTGTGACGTGAATTCCGCAGATCGGATTTCAAGGTCAGTTCTTGCAAACGCCGCTTCCGTAATGTTCATGGGGCCTTTCCAAGACCAGTCACATTGCCGCGATCTCTGTGGGTTCCTTGGATCACCAAAATGTTGCACTTGGTGGCTTTTGTCAGGTCAGATAAAATTGTTTCCTTATCCTTAGAAAGTTTCAATGTTAATTGAGGTCGTCTTAAAAGTTGGCTTTGATAAAAACGGATCCATTGTCGATGGTTCGCTTGGTGTTTCGGAGTAGGAAGGATTAGCCAGCTCTTGACGTTTCCAGGGGACGCCCGATTGCTGCAATTAACACTTTCTACTCGCAATCTACGTGGAGGCTTCTGTCCCCCAAAAAACAAATCATGACAAAGTTTTGTTAGACAAGACATAAGAGTTAATATTTGGTAATAATATTAAATTTGATAATAAAAAACATGGTACATACTATTTCGTAAGAAAACGTTTTAGACAAAACCTAAAAGTTAAAATGTGGTATGTTAACCATTGCTAATGAAACAAAACATCCTAGATTAAATTTTGTATTATAAAATAATAATATTGTATTATCAAATTTTGTATTTTGTATAATAGGTTGAAACTAGATGGACCAAACTTACATAAGTTACAATGTTACAATGTTGTACTGTTCATTTTGATATTATAATTATCCATTTATCGTATGGCATTACGAAATGATAAAAGTGAATGAGTACATAGGTAGGAGGAAGGGTGTATGTATTGTTCATATATTTCAAGGCGGCGTTTCGCAGAGTAGATAGAGACAGAATGTTTGAATGTATGCGAGAATGCGGAGTATACGGGTGGTTGGTAGGGAGGATAGCAGCAATATATGCAAGAACAATAAGGAAAGTAAGAGTGGGAGAGAAAGAGAGCGACTGGTTCGAGACGACAAAAAGAGTAAGACAAGGTTGTCCCTTCGGCTCCTTATTATGAACGATATAAGTGGCAGATATGGAAATAATGTTTAAGAAGGAAGTTTGGGATAGGTAGAGAGAAAGTATGGAGCCTGGCGTTCGTAGAAGATGTGGTAGGGGTGGAAAAGAGCGAAGGGGATATGAAACAAATGATGAAAAGCCTAGGGAGGTATGTGAGGAAAAAACATAGAAGTGGATGTGGAGAAAATGAAAATGTTGGTGTTTAGTAAGAGAGGAAGAATGAGGAGAAGGAATGGAAGTTGGAAGAAGGAACAATAGAGCGAGTAAAAGAGTTTAAGTACCTAGGCTCTATAAAGCGCTTGTGAGAGAGTTAGCCAAGAAAGCATACAAGTTAATGGGGTGTATTTGGAGGATATGAGGGAGAAAACGGGGAAGCGACTTCAGGAGGAGAATGATGATGTTTGAAAGTTTGATAGAGAGTACAATAATGTATGGAGAAGAAATCTGAGGCTGAAAAGAACAAGCACAGTTTGAGAGAGTGCAAGAGAAATACCTGAGATGGGTGTTAGTGGTAGACAGAGAAACTCGGGGATACATAGTGAGAGAGGAATGTAAGAGGGGCAAATTGAGAGTGAAAGCGGGGAAGAAAGCAACAAAGTTTGAAAATTGAATGATAAGAAGGAAAGACTGCATGTTATTGACTGAATGCTGTAAAGAAAGAAAAAGATATAGAAATGAATGGAAGAGAGAAATATTAACGATGAAATGGATACGCGAGTAAGGAAATAGAGAGGCTAAGAGTGGACGGAAAGTGGATGAATGGGGAGACGAGCGAAAGAGACAAGGACGTAGACATGCAACAAAGAAGAGAAGGAATAAGGGAATCTAGATTCAATATGAAGTATGAGAGCTTTATGACAGAAGGGATTCCGATGTATGTAGGAAGAGAAAGTGTGAAAGAAAGTGAGGTTGAGATTTGAAAACGAGGAGAGAAAAAATAGATATTGGACGAGCAGCAGACGAGAGTATTGCTACGAGCAGAGAGGCAGTGGAGCATATGTGGAATGAATGTGTAGGGATGAAAGAAAGAGAGGGAAGGAAAATCTATGAAATACAGAATGAAGATGGAAGAGAGATACAGTGGATGTAAGAAGTATGGAAGAGGAGGGAAGGGTTGGATAGGGAAAAGAAGGAGCAGGACAAGAGAAGACTGTTCTGACTATTTTTCATGGCACATTATGTTATTACATCTAAAGACAGAGATTTAGAAACCCTGTAGGGGAAATAAAGATTTTACTAGGCTTTTTTACTAGGTTTCTTTGCCGTTGAGATAACTGCTCCATAGAATTTTGTATACTTCCAATCAACAGTAAAAATCAACTAATAAAATTTTCGGAATTCCTTGACAAGCACTTGAAGGATTCACAGCGCTTTATCCTTAACTGTTTCATCTCGAAGTCGAAGGAGATTCAATTATATCTACTAATATTTCTTAGCTATTTAGCGTTACCCAGGATGCTACACTTGGAGATGAGCTAAGTTTGCACCCCATAACCTTGATATACCAAATATAAACCAGAAGAATTGTCAAATAAACCTCGATAGATAAAACTTCGTAGTTTGAACCATAGTTTTGTACAATAAATTTTTTACTCAAAAGTTTATAACTAGAATTTTGTAATACACAGTTTGATAGGCAATGGTAGTCAATTTGTTATATTTGATTTATATTTTGATTATATTTGATGTATATATTTATTATCCTGTTTGATTTTGAATAGTTTTATATGGTCCTATTTGATTTTGTCGCTTTTTGACTCTCATTAGGTTTACTCCAGTTTCGTTGATTCTGAACAAGTTGATGCAATTAATTCTGTTCTTGTATACTAAATTCTACTGTATTGTAGTTATAATTCTATTGTAGTTATAATTCTATTGTAGTTATAATTAATTTCAATTTTTTTTTTTTTAGAAAAAATCTGTGATATATGTATCGAGTGCCTACATAATGCGATATCACAAACATCGACAAGTACGAAATCTTCAACTTTTAATCAAGAGTACAGACCGTACCAGGAACCTGAACACGGTAAGAAACCCAAATGTAAATCGAAGAAATACGACAAGAACAAGATCAAGAAGGGAATAGCCGACGCCCAGAGGGCGATCAAATATTTACAGGACATGCAGGAGCAATTTGACTCTGGTTCTAGCCAACCAAACAAGAACACTTGCGAAGAGAATTTACAGAAATCGAACAAGAAGACGACGTTTCAAGCAAACGACAAAGCTTCAGAAAAACAACAAAGCCCTGAAAACCAGCAGAATAGAAGAAACAGAACTGTAATTCAATACGATAGCGATTACGGTGATGAGCTAGCGCCTGATGATTGCTTGCAATGCAGTTCTTCTTGTAGTATAGTAAAGCTAGATCAAACACCCTGTCAGTCAGCTAAGCAAAATCCTAACTCAACAATGAAAGATAAGGCGAAATCTAGGTTCCCACAAAAGCAGTACACCGAAACGGATTATGAACAGAGTTACAGTGAAGATTCCTCACAGTTGCTTTCCCAACAATCTAAAGGCAAGCCAAAAAACAACAGTGAGCCAGAAAATTGTACTTATATGAAAGATCCTTGTCAACCTTGTGAACGTTTAGATCTAGCAGACGCAGAAAAAAATTACATGGAAGCTCCTCCCTCACCGCCTGTCGAGTCAAACGAGCTGGACGAAGAAACTTGTACTTACATGCAAGACCCTTGTAAACCGTGTGAACCCGTATCAAACGTCCCTACCAGTCGTCTTCCTCGCCTCGTACCAAAACCCGAACCAAGAAAACAACATCTGGACAATTTCGAGGGGGGTCGCGCTGGAGCTTGTGCAGATGGTGGGAGATTGTGTAAGAGTCTTAGACAGCCGAACGTGACGTCGCCTGTTTATCAAAGCGTTGGGAATAGGGGCTACGCGCAAAGGCCCAAATCACCCAGAACTCCTAATGGATATCCTAGTGGTTATCCACAAAATAATTATGGACAAGCTTATTCAAAGGTAATTAAAACTTACAAATGTAGATTATTAAACAAAAACTGGAAAAGAGATATTTGATAAACAAAAATAGTCAAGGACGGGGAGATACGAGACAAAACTAAGAAGACAAGACAGGACTGACAAAAGCAGAAAAGCCTGGACAGATAAGTGAGCCTTGTGAGAAATAAATGAGAAACATACTGTGCAGATAAGATTGGACAGGCAAGAATAGACAAACAAAAATAATAATAATAAACAAACAAGACTACACAGACAAGATCAGAGAGATAAGAGAGACATACAAGACTACAGTGACAAGATGAGAGAGATAAGACAGACATACAAAACCAGATTCACAAGACCAGACCGACAGGATCGGACAAATAATACTAGACAGATAAGTGCAGACAGATAAGACTGGGCAGACAAGACCGGACAGACAAGATTAGACAGACAAGACCAGACAGACAAGATTAGACAGAAAAGACGAGACAGGCAGGACCAGACTGACAAGACCAGACAGGCCAGACGAGTCAGACATGATGAGCCAGACCAGATTTGATTTTTTTTTTGTAGAATGAGTTCATATCAAATATTTCGTTAATAAAGCTCGTAAATAAAATGGACGAATAAATTTATTAGGCCATTATGGCCACTTGACTTAAATATAGCTTTTACTTAATGCACATGTCATTTCATAAAAAAGGAAACTACATTGTATAGAACGTGAATATAAATAAATTAACAACATCGGCGAGAGCAGGATCAGATCCATAACCGAACAGTTTGTGTATTTAGAATTATTTTAAATTTTGGACAACATCTTAGCTAGAAATGACACAAAAAATTTGCTGAAACCAAAACTGTTCTTTGTTTATTTACATTCTCATTTCACCAAAATTGGGTGTATTATGGTTCTGGTACCGTTGCGACCAGAGCTACCTTACTACCCTTAATGTGATTATATATGATATACGATGAACGTTCGTAGTATTTTATGATTAGATATTGTGGTTCTCAACCAATGGTTCTTCTAGAAGATTGTTCTTCCAAGAGCCTACTATTCCTAAGACTTTTTAAATATTAATACTACTTGACAACTATTTATAACAGTCACATAGACAATGCCTACTCAAATTTGAAAAGTTTGAATAACATCCACTTTGGGACAGCTTTATATACTTTAGTAAAGCTGTCCCAAAGTGGATGTTATTAAAACTTTTCAAATTAATACTACTATTTAATAGATTCACCATCTCCATTTATTTTATGTGCTGTTGCATCTGTTTAAGGTTCTTTACAATTATTTTATTTTTTATTTATCTCTGTTAATATTATATTAGCTAATATAATTAGACTATCGTGTAAATAACATTAGCGAGTTGGGCAAGGAAGTATAAAATATAAAAATAGTTTTTCTACGTAGAAATGAATTTTTGAATTTGTTTTTATTTTCTATGGTGCCAAGACGGCATTTAGAATAGTGTCGGCGATAATTGCTGAGCAAATTTAGCGAGTGACACCTGTGCCACGTTAAAAATACGTTTCAAATCGATTTTCGTGTTTTCGGTTAAGCTTAATACAATCGATTTCTGTTTCCGGTTCGTTTATTTTCACTAAATTTTCCCGTAGACTATATTTTCGCCGATTTTTTTACGGATTTTCGCCTGTTTGTTGGTTTTAGAATTTAACAACCCGGTTTTCGCATTAATTTCTACATTTGCCGCGTAAATAATGTCTGGGTTCAATCTCAATCCAACAACTAGCCCGTAATTCATAAGATTAAAACTCTTTTCGAACTTGAAAAATAAATTTCAGTTAAAAATAAAATTTACATGGCAGAGATTTCTATATTGAAAACATTCAAGTATATACAGACATTGGGAGTTATTACGCCTAGCCTTCACTGTCTAATCTTGCCCGCTTAGTCTTGTCCGCCTATTCTTGTCCGCTTAGTAGCGCACGGCTAGTTTTGTCCACACAAGAGACACAACTAGTCTCCTCCAACTAGTCTTCTCCACATAATCTTTTACGGCTATTCTTATCTGCCTAGTTTTGTCCATCTATATGCGCCTGTCTAGTCTTGTCGGTCTAGTCGTGTTTGCTTGGATTTTTCTGCAGAGTTCAAATTCAAATTACTTTATTCCCATTAGGATACAAATCATTATTTGTACGGGTAAAGTTACATATAGATAAATGTATCTGATCTGATAAGCTTGTAGAAGTTTTTTTCGAGTAAAAGTTGCTTTAATCCCTTCCTGATTTTTTTATAGTGGCTTCCTTCCTTTAAATATCAAAGTAGCTGGTTGTATATCTTTATTCCGGTATTATATGGTCCTGTGCAGAGGCATAGTTGTGTATCTATCTTTGTTTTTGGAGAATTAGTGTTTATTTTTAAATATTAAGCAGGCTATCTCTAAAATCTATAAACCTTGAAGAGTGAGAATCTCTAATTGTTTGAAGAGCGGTTTGCATGAGGTAGTGCTAGCTAGTGGTATCACTATCTTTTGTGCTAAAAACAGGGTTTTTGCTAGAGGTGCTTAATCCCTTGAGTTTTATCTGTCCAATCTTGTCTGTCTAGTCTTGCCTGTCTAGTATTTTCTGCCTAGCCTTGGCCGCCTAGGCTTGTCTGTCAAGTTTTGTCTGTCTAGTCTTATATGATTAGTCTTATCTATCTAATCTTGTCTGTATAGATTGTTATAAATTTGTCTGTCGTGTCTTTTCTATCTCATTTCGTCTAATCATATATATATATATATATATATATATATATATATATATATATATATATATATATATATGTATATATGTATGTATTGTCTGTAGTTATTAATCATAATTTGAACCGGCTGTCTACTATATGAAGTACAATAACGTAACGTGGAAAAATGCACTTGACATCTTCCAAATAAGGCAATGTCAAGCAGGGTCAGTATTTGGATGACAATTTGGATGCACGGTGTGCAAACGTTCTCGTCGCGAATGGAAAACTAATTAAACTGAATTGTGGGCAGGTTCGTGACGTCTAAATTGTAATGTTACATAACATTAAACTAAACTTGCGTGCGTAGAAATCGGCCCACTGAAAACTTTTGACTTTTTTAACTTTTTTTTTTAACTATGTATGAGATGAAATAAAGAATTACGTCGTTTGAAACACAATTTAATATGCTTTAATATGAGTTTAGTCTTTTGTTAACTTTTTGTTTTCAGTAAATATTTCTTCTATGAGTTTAAATTTATCGAGAAAGCTTACCGTTTATAGGCGTAACAACCGGCGAACAAAAACGAACGTTTTTATGTGGTGGTTATAACAAGAATAACAAACTTTTCAAAGATTGTAATTATTGCCATTGTAATTTAAATTTGCACATTTTTCGTTTTTTTATTATTTGATTAGTTTTCAAGAGTGTTAGTTTAATGCATACTACAGCTTTTATACTTTCATAGACGACCTGGTACAGGCAGAAGGAGCTTTATAACAGTACAACAGTACATACGTACCGATTTTGGCTGGACAGTCACGCTTTTTGGAGGCCTGTCCCGCATCCAGCCAATTTTAAAAAATGCCCAGCTTTTTAGAAAATATCTGCATTTCTTATTTTAAATGTACTGTAATATTATATTATTCCACATATTCCCATAAAATCTCCTTTTTTAATGTCAACCAATGAAAATGTTTGATATCGTCGAATTGAAATGCCATCTAGATATTCCAAGCGGTTATTATAAAAATTTCTGACTTCTTTCAGAAAATCCGGTCGTTTAATGGCACCTTGTTCTGAAATTTGCATTGGGTCACATTAAAATAGGAGATTTTATGGGAATATGTGGAAAAATCTTTTGAATATATTAGTAAACATTTTCCGAAAAATAATATTTGCGAAAATTATCTTTTGATGAGGTGTTTTTAGTAAAAAGTTACGTTACTGATGAAAAAGCTAAATGTGGAAACAGACAAAAAGTGGACGGAGTTATTGCTTCATTTTAAACAGAATAATATTTTCAAAATGAGAATTTGAATTTGTTTTAAATTGAGAGTTTTTTCTAGTATTAATTCAAAAAAAAATCTAGAACATTAAACTTTAAAATCTATATTAAGCGTAAAAAATAATTTGACCAATTCATATAAGAAATTTCACATTTTATTAAATAATACGAATCTATTGCAGTATTCACTCGGATCAAAAATATGACCGTGAAATAAAATCATAATTTTATTTCAAAAAAAATTTAAATTAATTAAAATTTAAAGTCATAATGTTCAAATTATTTCAAGAAAAAAATTAATAAATTACTATGTTCTCTAATTCACTCATGACTTAAAAAATAAATAAATATAATTACACTTGTACGATTTGGTATCCTGCACTTTCGTTCGATAAGTACATACTGATGAAGCCAAAAGGCATAACACGTTTATGTTCATTATTATTATTTATCAGGTTATAGTTTTTTTTTGCAACCCACATGGTCTCTCGTAGCACAAAAGTGCAGTAAACCAAATCGTACTTGTAATTATATTTATTTATTTTATAAGTCATGAGTGAATTAGAGAACTAGGTAATTTCTCAATTATTTTCTTGTAATATGGAAATTCACATAGTATTTTTTTCCCAATTTGATATTCAAATTATTGTTTTTCAAAAATATTTTTATAGTTACCAATAATTATTAATAATAAATATATTTTTGTATATTTGTAGACATGTATATGGATATATACATTAAATTATTGTTCTGCTTTCATAACCAAATTATAATTCTCATTTCATCGCATTTGTCCCGCTTTGTCTCAATGAATATACGGTCACTTTAACCAGAGATCAATAGAGCGATTTGCAGAATGCTGCATTGAAGAACGGCCTGCTTATGGAGGTGGTTCCTTTATGATCTGGGGTGCAGTTTCAATGGGAGCACAATCCGATCCTGCTTTCATCATTAGGGGCACCCATGATCACGGGCGAGGAGGTTTTACTGGTTCTAGGTACATCGAGGAGATTTTAGCAGTTCATGTGGTACCTTACATTTGTAGGGTGGTACCTTACATGTGGCTTGTGTCATCATCTTCCGTGGGTCTTCTCTCACTTCTCCTCGTAAAGGGGTCCTAGGAGAGGGAGTCCTGTCAGTGAGGCTGCAAAGCTCAGCGATGATCTCCTTTTCTACTGTCATTCTGTGAGCCTTAGAATGAATAAGTCAGGGTTGTTGTCCCTGCTTCAGGGTGGTTCTGTTTTTTGTTTTATGTTGGTCTTTTATGTTGGGAGGACGGGAAGTAAGCCAGCTGTTTACTGGTGGTACAAGGGGATAGCAGAGAGCAGACGACAGTGTATACGGGCAAGGCGCTTTGCCACGAGAGGTAGAAGTACCAACGGAGAGGATGCAGACAAGCAGCTATGGGTAACTATAGAAAGTGTCGGGATTCCTTATAGAAGGTTATAAAAGAATCGAAACAACGTAAGTGGAATTAGCTGATAAAGGAGCTGGAAGATAACGTCTGGGGACTAGCGTACCAGATCGTCATGAACAAAACCAAAATGCTGAGAGGTAATAATGCACTAGAGGAAGAAAAACTACTGAAATAGGAGGATAAACTCTTCCCAACCCAACGGCCGCGAAGGTTGACACCACAAAAGAAGAAAGAAATCGACGAGATAGTACAGGAAATATCTGCAGAGGAATTAAGGACTGCGGCTACCCAAATGAAAAATGGAAAAGCACCTGGGCCGGACGGGATAACTTCGGAAAAAATTAGAATAGTGCTGGAAAATCACGAAGAGACGTGTAGAGCATGCCTGAATAGACTACTGAGAGAGGAGAGATTCCCACAAATCTGAAAAACTGCTCGCTTAGTGCTAATAGAAAAACCGAGAAAACGCAATGACTGGAGAACGAATGGAGGACAGCTATCGACCTCAAATCGACATAAGAAATTAGCGATAATGGTGACACTAGATATACGAAATGCTTTCAACAGTGCACCGTAGTCTGAGATTCTGAAAACGCTGGAAGAACAAAAGATATCGGTATACTTAGTACGACTGATTGGAGACTATCTTAGAGACAGGAAAATAGAAATAGGGAAAACAAAAAAATCAACGTTAGAAGCGTAGTGCCACCAGGCTCTGTCTTGGGGCCCACATTCTTGATTGCATATTACGACAGGATACTCAGGCTGGTCCTCCCGGAGGGAACTCACCTCGTGGCATACGCGGACGATTTGGCAGTGATTGTGATAGATGGCAATGCGGAATACTTGAAACGAAAAGTGAAATGGTCGCCTAATATCATAGACCAGGAGCTGGAAGAAATGGGCCTTGAAATTGCGCCAGAAATATCAGAAGCGTTATTACTGTTGCGGAGAAGGACCCTATCTGAGATGAGCATAGGTTTTAAAAATACAACAGTTAAATAAAAAAAAGTATAAAAGATTTGGGCATACGACTGGATATAGACCAAAAAATGTATACGCATATGCAGAAGACCGCAAAAAACGTAAGCCAAACGGTAAAACAGCTGAGAAGGTTAATGACAAACGTTAAGGGACCAAGGGCGAGCTGCAGACGCACACTCTGCACAGTGGCACTGTCAAAAATGCTGTACGGTGCTCCTACTTGGTATGAATCGTTGATGAGAACAAAAAATATATAAAAATGTATGAAAGAATACAGAGATCGCAATACGGATATGTAGCTCCTACAGGACAGCCTCGGCGGAAGCGCTGTCAGTAGTTGCGGCGCTGATACCAATAGAGCTGATGGCTAAAGAAGGGATAAGAAGGTACCTTGAAGGAGAGGAGAGCAGTAGTTGAGTAAGAGGAGACACTATGCACAAATGGCCGACAAGATGATGGAAACTGGATGTGCGGTGTGAACAAAACGAATCATCCCACGCATAGAACCATGGACGAGACGAGGATACGGAGAAGTGAATTACTTTCTCTCGCAAATGCTGCTCGGACATGGTAGCTTCAAAAGAAAAAAAATGTGTGTACTGCCCGGACCTGGTATATTTGGCAGTGGTGCTAGATGGCAATGCGGAATACTTGAAACGAAAAGTGGAATGGTGGCTTAATATCATAGACCAGGAGCTAGAAGAAATGTGTCTTGTAGTGTGATGATTGCCCAGATGGGCGAAATATCGGCTGGAAGTGGAAATAAAGGTGGGTGGAAAGCTGACCCCAGAATACCTACAGGAGACAATGCTACAAAGCAGAGAATGCTGGGACCCAGTAGAGAAGCTAGCAACATCTGTCATAACAGCAAAAGAGGAGGACGAAACGGACCGTAAAAAAGGAGAAATAAGATGAACAGAAGGCAAACCCCGAGCGAAGTAATGCTGAGAAGGCAGTCCCGCAAGGGGTCGGAATTGAGGAGTGGGTTTATATGTGGGTAGTCAAGCCACTAAGTAGTACCACACTCGCTCGCCCTTGGTCCAACTTGACGCACTGGGGGCCGTAGGTAAATGTATTTGACCCCTCCTGCCGGAAAAAAAGCTCTAGGATGCTCTACTCGGTGTTCATCCTTAGGATGTAGGTGGTTTTGTTTTTTGTTTTATGTTGGTCTCCATTTTTTGTCTCATGAGTAGCTAGGGAAATAAGTTCAGTAAGGCCCCCATGCAGAGCACCACAAGCAGGAGTAAGGCTAAAGTTACTGGACGATCGGGTAACGGTGCACCTGGCAAAAAAGAGGGTACTTTTTCCCCTGTTACACCGTTAACGACACCGTTAACGACACTTCGATTACGGTTTGAAGGCGGAAAGGACAGAAAAAGAAGACCTTCAGGTCTGAAGTTAGCAAGAGTTAGGTCAAGTGAGGCCTTAACAGGATAGAATAAGAAGAATAAGTAGAGATCTGTCGTAAGTCAGGAAGAGTGTTGATGAAAATGTGTTGATTTGGGGTGTCCCAGTTTGTTATCTGTCGTCTAACAGATCACCATCTGGGGCACCTTGTTTTTGCTATAAAACTGTTTCGCCAGTTGCGAACCGCTCGGGTTTGGAAGTTCTTAGTTGTTCGGCTTCCTGAGTCCGTTCCATCACGAGTAGCCCGGCCTGGACAATGTTCTTCGCGCCAGAGCCGTTCAATGGACCAGCGCGAAACTTTGCCCCCGCATCGCGTCAAGGTGACCTCCAAAGCGGGAAGTGACCTGCAAAAGCGGGAGTTTTTCTTGTCTAGTCTTGTTTCATCTTTTTTTATTTTGTCAAATAGTTCACCTTCATGTACTATGATTAGGAAATTAGAAGTAATTTATGGTAAACAAACAAAAAGTAGCTTTTACATCTCAATTTGTTGTTATTAAATTCAATATATTTATTTATAGATCGCGAAAGTCGTCTTTTGATAAATAAATATTGTTTTACGGAAATATTTCATCGCGTTTCGTCAAAGTTTAACATCTGTTTCAAAAAATGTTTAATTAATCGAAATAAAATTCATATTATGCAATGTAAACGTTCGTTTTTTTTTAATTAATCATATAAATGTAAATAGTTTCAGATTTTTTTCTACCACCTTTTCCTGTATATTACATTCAAGACATATTAATTAATTCCCATATTACGCAGTAATTTGTACACCTTGTAAATATTGTAATTTATAATTTTATAGCGGCTAAATGACTCCTTTCAAAAAAACAGAAATCAATTAAAAAAAAAAAAACAAAATCAAAGGAATTCCAACGATATCATATACGGTGATTACCAACATTTCTCATCAACGATAGGTCACATTCTGTCCTGTTCTCCTCTTGGTATGCAAGGTATGGCAATATTACTTCCATAAATATATTTTTTTTCAAACATTATTTTGGAAGTGACTAGTTAGTTAGTTGCGCTCAAATCAATTCAATTGAGTTGAAGTTGCAGTGAAAAGGAATGATACGCCACAGTGGATATCCACAGATGCGATTCTTTCAACACTGTGTTTTTGGCGTATTTGCCAAGATACACAATTTAGCCTGTACCATTTTTAAATTTTGGTTGTAAAATTTGGATTTTCTTCAAACCTTCAGCTCTCTTAAACTGAGTTGGCCATAACATCTTCTTTAGGTCTTGTGAGTAGCCATCTTTACATTCAATGTATAGTACAATCAGGCGTTTACTTTTACCTGAAATATCTTTTAGTCCATTCGATTAACTATGGACTGTTTGGTTTACAATTTTGATAATTGTATCCATACAAATTTTACTAACACTATTGCTCGCACCCAAAAGTCTCTAACTAAATAGTATATTATAACGAGTTCAATAATCGCGATTTTTCAGTACGCGTCCATGTTTAGAAAACGACGATTTAAGCGAGGAGTTTTCTAATGGACAAGTGCGAAAAGCGCCTTATGAACGAGTTTTTTATACTAATTTTTCTATTTTGGGCCCTTTCATGCCATTTCTAAATAAAAAAAATTGCCGATTCATATTGAGAAAATTGTATCACACTCGGCGAGCCATTAACGAACCCATATGAATCCTTTAATTACTTCATTATAGACGCAAAATAGAAAAATTACATATTTTTCCCTTCTGCTCACAGGTGCCGATATTGTAAAACAAAAGTTGGTCTTTACGTTGAACTTTAAAATCAAAAAACCCACCATTTAAATGAACCAATTGTGAATTCCAAAATAAACTAAACAACTTTAAGAAAACACTTGAAACATCCACAGCACAAAAAAAAATATTATTTATCTTTTATTGAATATCTGATTCCACAATTATGTTTGCACCGACCTTCTAAAGCAATTTTTCGTTTTATATTTTACAATTATCAAAATATTTTGTCAATTACAACAAATGTTCGTCAAGTTCAAGTGCGTAATTCCGGTCGAGTTTATAGATTGACCATTAAAATGTGTTGATAGGCATTTTCGACATGGTGATATAATTTACATTATGCAGATTTATACAAAATAGGAAATTACAAGGCAACAAATTGAAAGGAATTTTTATTAATTTGTCCAAACCGAATTAAATATTGTTGTTTATAGTTTGTAAAATAGTGTATTGGAAACCTTGAGAAGTTTCAAATGTGTTTTTTTTTCGATATTATTTCCCTTTTTCTATTTCGAACGGTTTTTTAACAGAAATCTTAAGTCTTAATAACATATTTTAAATTCTGTATGTATTTTTCCATTTAGTTCTAATTAAAACACGCTTGGCATTTGAATTGTAATTAAATTTATATTTATTCAAAAAAAAATTGTCTCACAATTATATATTTGAATATATACATTATATATATATATATATATATATATATATATATATATATATATATATATATATATATATATATATATATATATATAAAGTTGGAGCGAATGTTAATTTCATTTTAATATATCTCAATAATTACGCGGAAATAACTTTTTCTTCCAACAAATCTTTTATTGATTGGCCTCGTGATTCATTCATTTTTTTTTTAATTAAATTTTTAGACGCCTGCTGCCGATAGTCGAAGACAAGATTACCAATCGTTCAATCCAAGACAAAGTCCCAGGGGTAATTACCCCCCAGGGTACGTGAATCCAAAATATGAGAAGGCTATGAATACATTGACCGTTGAGAGGATGGACGCTAGTAGTGAAACCGGAGAGTTTACGCCGCATTATAATCAGTATCCAACGAGTAATCAGCAGCAATATCTTCAGCAAATGCAGCCGAATCAGTATCCGAATCAACAGGGTAGACAGAGGGAGTTTGTGAATGGGAATAGGGGGAGGGATTATAAAAGGCCTATTTTATTTCAACAAACTGAAGACATTGAGTATACACAGTATCCAAATGGACCACAACCGAGGGATTATGGGGAGGTTAGGTATAGAAATGAGGAATTGCAGCCTATGCCTGTTGCTGCGATTCCTTTGAAGACTTCTTCCAATACAATAGATGTTAGTAAGTGTCCTAGATATTTAAAATGATGTTGGAAAAATAGTTGGATTAAATTTTGGAGTTTTTTTAATGAAAATAATTGAGTCTTAATTTGCTTTGCACATAATATTTTAATGTTTATATATATTTTTTTGGATTTACACATTAAAATGGAATAACATCTATACAATAAGAATATAATATAGTGCTGGAGTGCTTAAACAAAAAAAAATATAATAATAAATGTAAATACAGAGTGCACACGTAATAATTTATATAATACATATTAGAAAGAAACAGTGTGCACCGAATATAACAACATATCGCAGACAGAGATGGTGCTAGCTTTATATAGGTGAGATCACACTACTTTGATCACTTGTATAAAACTAAATAATAATAATAATAATAAAATAATAATAATTAATATATTACACGTAATGACGACTTTATACAATGATGCCGATGAGGGAACTAAACTGAAGGGCAACACCAGTCACACAGCCACCCTAAAGTCGATAATACCGGCTGAAATTGGAACCCTTTCTTTTTTAAAATTGGGTCCCATTTCACCAAAAATTAAGAAATTTAAGAAGGAAGTTATTCGAGCGCGGGAGCTCTCATTTTGTTCACGGCGTTCGATAAGTGTAATAATTCAGTATTTAGTTGATGTACAAGTGATTCAAGTTTGTCTACAGTATCAAGTACTTCTACTCGTTGTGTGTGTGGATTGAATCTAACCTCGAATGGTCTAGACATGGTAGATACCCAACGCCTAAATTTATCTTTGGCATCTTCAAAGCTCTCAGCAACATAATAAACCGGTTGGTATTCTTGATCTTGGTAGGGTTGCACTGCGGTAGAAGCCGGTTCGAACGGTCTCAACTCTGGTTTGTCGCTCAAGGCGTGGAGAAGTTCGCCGTAAGCGCTGAGAAGCCCAGCACCATAAGCTTTAACAGCTCCATTTTCCTTGCACAAACCGAATTCAACAGTAAACCAGTATACCTGTAATCAATAAAAACAGATTAGTGTTTTTCAATCAAAATGACCCTGTTCGATTTAAAACATCCGTGCATTGCTTTTTCTTTTGTCGGTCACGCGTTTCACGAGCTTGACCCTGACACAATGTAACTATGTTCAATTGCAAATTCAAATCGCTACTTACAGTAGATAGTTTCTCAATTTCAGAGTCTGAAGCCCCCAGGGAAGCCAAGCCGATTTCTTGAGAAAATTGAGCGAAGCTCGGATCAGCAAGTAACGGCATGTGTCCCAAGAGTTCGTGAATGGAATCCCTGTAAGAAGATTATTGAAACAAAATCAATTTCAAATCTACTTACTGAAAAAATGTTAAAGTTAATTAGGTTACTACGCAGTGATATTTAGATTGAAAGCGTTTATAACGGGAGCAAGTTAAATCGATGCGCTCCAACGTTAATGGCTTTTATAATTCAATCACAATTCTCTTTGATATTATATTATATGCACTTACGGTTCGGGAGTGTGATAAGGAGAATTGATGTGACGAACGTATTGTGTGCTCTGGAAAATGCGGAAAGCCAAAGAAGCCAAGAAGTCTCGCGACGTCAATAAACCAGCGGCTGGGCGAAGAGTGAATCCTGTTTGCGATTGCAAGAACTTGGACATATCTTCCAATTGTGGAAGATGATCAGCGTTGAAGATTCCTTCCTCTTCCAACATGCGGAACACGCGACGGTATTCAGCACAAGCGTGCTTTGGCATCAAATCTCTAACGGTATTGAAAACAGCGGACCAGGTCTTGTTTTCGGTCTCGGTGTAATCAATATGTGGAATTTGATCACCACTATAAAACAAAATAATTAAATAAAAGTTATAAAAACTTATAAACGTTTAACACTTACAATTTGTAGGAGAAAGCAACTTCGGCAATATGTTTACGACGAGCACGGTATTCCTTGTCAGCGAATCCTGGATGATTCATGTCAAGATCAGGTTCGTACTTTGTCATGAGATGATTGCAGTTATCCAATTCGCTGGCGTGTCTTGGGAACCATGGGCTCTTGTTGGTGATGTTGTCTTCTCCAATCAACGAAACGTTAGTGAGAGAAGAAGATTGACGCAAATTCTTGATGAGTTGTAAGAGATGTTGACGTTGCATTTCAACCTTGATTAAGACATCCAATTGGTTGTCGTTTTGAGATGGGCGAGTTTCCAAATGGCATACGGTACCGAAGTATTTTTCAATGGTTTTCAATACACGAGATAAAGAAGACATTCCTTCGCGTAAACGAAGAATTAGAGCAGCTTTTTGGATTACTTTCTCGGCTTCTGGCCCCTCGCTAATAGCATTTTGAAGAATCGCTTCTTCTTCGGTTAGTCCAGCATCTATAAAAATGCATGAAGAGGGTAGTAAAGTTTTTTTATGTGTGGGAAATAGTGGAGATTGTATTAAGTGCTATATTATATATGTAGCGTAATATTTTTATAGCTTTGCCTCAAATGGAGGGTGAAAATTGACTTTTGACACTGTAAAAGCCGGATGGCGTAAGCGAGGGCTTAGGGCTTTGTGGAAAATTGCACAAGCTTTAAGCTCTTAGTGCAATTACATGCCATTCCGGATATAAAACCCTTGACGTTTCT
This sequence comes from Phosphuga atrata, assembly GCA_944588485.1. Classification (NCBI taxonomy): domain Eukaryota; kingdom Metazoa; phylum Arthropoda; class Insecta; order Coleoptera; family Silphidae; genus Phosphuga; species Phosphuga atrata. The sequence goes on along the minus strand of OX155896.1, from coordinate 29,972,292 downwards.
AATGCAAAGAATAAAATTGTAGGTCAAGTGAGAAAAATTATTTCAATTTTTTTCTTGTTCATTTTATCACTCTCTTACCTTCGCTGTCTTCTGTTTGTTGTTCTGAAACTACTTTTTGGTTTGCTTTTTCATTAATTTCAACTTCTGGCTCGAGACTGGAGTCTAAAATTAACACACAAACATACACTAACTACACACAATAACAACAAAAATAAATTAAAAAACACATTAAACATGCAACATTTAAAGCAAAGTAAGCTTAATTATTAAAGTACAAACCATTAGCTCTTAGACGAGCTTCATCCAAAACGGTTTGTTTTGTCTGTGTGACAACCATGGTTTCGAAACGAGCATCATCGACAAGGGAACGGCGTCTGGATGGATAGCCGTTCTGAAACAAGAAGTTCCTATAAATCCCATTGTCTTTTCCAGCCGGAAATGCGGGAACTCGGAGGAAATTGGGCTGGAGAGCTTTTGAACCATTGTTCTTTGCGGCGCAATTATTTATTTCCGATTTATTCAAGTGGAATTTATACCCCGAGGGACAACTCCAACACAAGCAAGGTTACGCATTTTTTCTTATTCTACGCTCGCAATGCATTCTATGACCATGATCTTACTTATTTAAATAATTGTTAGATTAAACTGTGTTTATAGAATCCATTAGAAAAGTTCTGATCTAGATTAAACAGAATTTATATATATACATATATATATATATATATATATATATATATATATATATATATATATATATATATATATATATATATATATATATATATATATATATATATATATATATATATATATTCTTTTTTTTTATTGAGATTATTGTAAGTGATTTAGCTTAAGTGTGAAGGCTAAACTGTTACGAAATCTATATAGTTCTTAATTAATATTATGCAATTGGTGCTACTGGATAATCGAGGACGATCAGTAGCGTAACGATGAAATATCTATATAGCATTTAGTTAATATTAATAAATTGCTACTGTTGGTCTCGGCGTTTTACTGCGTACAAATTGCAACCTTTTCAATAACCTCTTTGTTGTTAAAAATCAATTATCTGCCTTTGTGAAATTGAATATTGCGTGGTTTCTTACTAAATCAATTCTTGGGAAATTTTCATTTCTAATAAAATACAATTAACTAATGAAGATGAACATGAACATGATGAACATGTTAATTTATCAATTTATTTAAAATACAATTTTTGGGTCAAATAAATATGGTGAGAGGGTAGTTCTAGATCTGTTTATATATGAAGCGGGAAAATTTGTTCTCATAACATTATGTTTTTTATCGATTACAATTGCGATTAAATTATTTTATTGTGAATAAAATGTCCTATAATCTTAATGTGAAAATTTGTCGCTTTAATGTCTGTTTTTTTTTTCAAGTTTTATTTACAAACCAAACTTGTCTTTTTTATTTGAATAATAACATTTATTTTTGAGGTATTTGAATGGTTTATTTATGTTTGTTTGTGGTAATTTATGTGTGTTTTATCTTAAAAAGTTAATTGGTTAAGCGGAATATTTTAATCATCTATGTAATGTGTTTTTTAACGAGCGCAAAGGAACAACAATTTAGAAGTGGAAATAAATTTGATAAAGACTGTGTTACATAAGTGTTTATGTTTATATTGCAATATTTAGGAAATATTTGTTTGAATAATATTTTTTTCAGGAATATATAAATTGCTCATTAAATTTGCATATGATTATGTAAATATTGTCAGCTATAGTGAAAATTATTGTCTCGAGAATTAGTCCACTGTTTCTGTAATTAGAATTTCCCGAAAAAAAAAACATTTAGAAACGTATTTCTTTTGAAGATATATGAAATATTCCATTAGAAAATTAAAAATATCACATTAATATTAATAAAATACAAAATATAAACTTAATAAAGTCGGAACACAGCCCGAATATGTAAATATATTCAACCTTTCCGGAGCTATATAATACTACCGAGTCCTTTTAGGACTACCAAAACAAATCTCATGTGAAAATTGACAGTTATTTACTAGCTTGTAGTCCTCCTTCGTGGCATTCAACCAAAAACGGAAAAATAACATTGTTTTTTAAGATCATGTCTTTCCGTTAACTTAAGTGATTAGCTATCTGCAGACGCGTTTCGAGATTTATCTCTCATCAGTGCAGCTTTGCTTTTATGAATAACAATTTGTAAAACAACTACTTGACCCACGTGGATGACTACGGGTTAGACATTTTTAATTCGACATTTCGTGAGAGAGACATGAACTTAGAAGGTTATTAATTTAAATGATAATTTAATATTGGTAAAACCATACTACATTATAGATAATCATATAAACTTAATAAAGTCGGAGCACATCCTGAATATATTAATATATTCCAACCTCTTCGAAGCGCTATAATATTACTCTTTTTAGGACAAAAGTAATAATTTTTGATACTAAATTAATAAGTATAACTTAGTGTTACAAATTTGTTTGAAATGATTTGAGAAAATTGTAAATTAAAAAAATATTCTTAAAAATTAAACATTTGGAAACCTTGTGAAGGAAGGTCTTTTAAAATTTAGAGTTTACGTATAAATAATATTTGAAAAAAATGGCTTAAAATATGACAAAAATTGAGATTTAAATTGCGTAGTTTCCTACAAAAATAACAAATAATATGAAATATGACAAAAATAGTAAAATTAAGTTTCTCATAAAAACATGAAATTTGTAATTTTGTTTAATAAATTTAAAAAAAAAATGAAAATATCTATTCTAATTTTATGCTTTAAATGTTTATTTTAGAAATAAAATTTCCGAAATTTGATTTATTTTTCAATTCATTTTGAATGATTGTCTTAATTTTGTAGCAAATTTTGACAAATTTTTCAAATTTTTGCCACACAATTTTACATACAACAAACATATTGTTAACAAAACAAATATTACAAACTAATGTTTGGTTCAAAGGAAAACTTTTTTGTCAAAAGACCTCGTGGTCGATAGCCTTTTAATGTTCATATATTGCTTCTCTCTTTCTATCTAATTTTAATAAGAAATCAAAAATTTTATAGATTAAACCTATTTATCAATTTACAATTTTTACCAATTTTAATATATATTTAAATTATTATTATATATATTATACATGGTATAGAAATCCATGAAAACATTTTCCTTGGTGGATTAAATAAAACTAAATATATTTTCTTGCAAAAAAAATGCTTATAATTAATCATTTTTTAAATTTTGTTTACAAATTTCAAATTGCAAATTGAAACCTTTACGAACTTTATAAAAATTGAATATTTTAAATTGAAAGTATTTCAAAAAAGGTTTTTAAAATTATCACACAAAAAAACAGAGTATGTTGATATTGTTGCAAAAATTAAATATTTATAACTTTTTCACAATTTTGAGTTTTTAATTTTAGAGATTTTGTTGAGAAAATATTTGAATATTTCATACTAAAAATATTTCAATTTTGAACACGCTTATTTGAAAATGCACAATTTTTCCAAATTTTTTATTAATTTATTTTTTTGAGCACAAAGTAAAACTGCAATGAAAATTCAAAACATAATTATTGTGAAGTTTTTTGAAAAACAATATATTTAATTCCAAAATTACAAAGAACACTGTAAGTTTAATATTATATTCCGAAAATTAAATGTTACATTTTCGATATCGTTAATTTTTGTAATTCTTTTAAATATTTCATAAGCAAATTCCGATATTTTTCAAATATTCTTTGGTTTATTGTAAAAGAAAAATCCTTTAAATTTAAAACTTTATACCCGTAAAAAAGTATTAAAACAATTATAAATCTTAAATAAAATAATTTTAACGATTGATATTTAAACCAAATTCTATCAAAATATTTGCAGCGAAATCGATTACATCAAAATTGAAGGGGAAAAATGAAAGATGTTTTCGATGCGGTTAAAAGGACGACGGGTTAGGTTGCGAGCGTTAAAATCTCCAATCAGACTCGCAAAATCCTTGCCGCCAAGATCTTTTCAAACAAAAACGAAATAGTTCGCAAAACACTTACCTCAATGCTGTAAGATTTTTTGATGGCGAACATTTCACGGTTCTTCTGTGCAGCAGCGATAGCAGCCATTGTCGAATCAATTGTGAATATTAAAATTAAAAAACTCTCGAAAAAATATATATTTTATTTTGATAAAAAAACAAGGGTTGTTTTTTTATCTGTTTCAGCCTGAAATCACGGATTCACTGCTGAAGAAAATATATATTTGATTTTGCAGTCGCGTAAATTCTTTCTTTGACCACGATTAGTGACTGATAACCGTCTGTCGTTGATAATAATATACGCTGACTGTTTACAAGAGTTAGCAAAACCAAGTGAGTGCTGATTGCTGAGGGGCTCCGGTTTAAGTAGTTGAACCCCTTCTCCGTTGAATCCCCACACGGCGCGCAGCCCTTTCATTGTTGTGAAAATTTACGCGTCACGCCTGCGTCACTGGTTCTCTGGATGCTGGGATCCCCGAATCAAGGTTCTTGAGGATACCCGGCCGAGACTGCTGCCCGTTAGATTAGTGAATGTGTCATCGTAACTTGTTCTAGGCCACGCGACCCGATGTTGTTACATTATGCATGTTATTCTAAATTATCTGATTGAAATTGATCTGGAACTTCCAAATTAATAAATGCTTCTACGAAGTTTTTCAAAATTGATACGAGTATAATTTAAAAAAATATGTTGTGTGTATTTCCCCGTTTTTTTTCCTTTTTCATTGACAAATTTTTCTTTTTCTTTCTAATTAATACTCAATTAGCTTGCTCATATACAATACAACTAATACGTATAAAATTTTCATTACGTTTTTTCCAATTCCAAAACAAAATAGATAACATTATTTAACAACATTAATGAATAAATTGTTATTAATCTTTGTTATTATAAATCGCACATTTAAAATTAAAATATTATTATGATTTATTAGCTTTATTTTTTACCATAAATTTAATATATTAAATAATTTTTATAGATAAATTACTTACTATAATAAATTAATAATTTTTGAAAAGGAAATAAAATGAGAATTCATAAAAGCAATATTGATGAAAATATGAATGAAAATAATTGAGAAGAAATTATATTTTTGGATAAATTAATAATATATGTAAAGAATATTCCATGTAAAAGCAAATTAAAATGAAAAACTAAATATTAAGTCTTGACAAAAGTTTTTTTTGATTTTGTGCAAGATCCCTAATAGGAATTGAAACTGGGGAGAAAATTCTACTAGCGTAGAATGATGTGCCCAGAATGGAATGTAATGCGCCATAAAGAAGGCCCCTGTACGATTGGCTCGATTGTATGATGACTTTATGCTTCATTTTAATTTAATTAATTTGGTTATGCTTCCTTGATGAGTTCTAACCTAACCGGTGGGACCGGTGGTAACAAGTAGAAGGGAATCCCAGTGATACGAGAGAAATGTAAATTAAGGAAAATATATTTGCAGTTGGGTGATTGAACTGATGCTCCACTATTCACCCGATCGGGCCAACCCTACAGTATCCTTCTATAGCGTATTCTATATCATTACATTCTATATCGGGCACTTTATTCTGCGCTCCAACAGGTGTGCAGTTTCAATTACTAGTAGGGATCGTTTTTATTTATTTATTAATTTTACTAATTGACTTTTCACCAAAAACACATTAAATATTGCAGTTTGGTATTTTTGCACCAACGTGCTTGAAGAACTGTGAAAGAAAAAACGGTACACAAGAAGCTTTCGATGAATAAGTGAATGAGGAAAATAATTTGATTCGGAGAATTACAAAAAAAAACAATGTAAAAATAGGATTTTAATTATTTCTTAAAATTATCAAAAAAATAGATCGAAATAAAATTATATATTGAGGGCAGAAACACTTTGTGGTCGGTAGCCTCGGAATATTTATTTAAATTGTTAAATAAATATTCACTACTGTAGCTGCTATAATGTTAGCAATACCTGTAATTTGTATATAATTTGTCTTTTGTCGGTATTATATTTTTTACCTAATATAATTGGGTTTAATATAACGATATTTGTAGCTTTCTCTTAAAAAACCAAATTAAAAACTTTATTTACACATCAAATAACAATATTCAAAAATTCAATTGAATTCACTGTTCACATAATTCCGACCAATTTCCGAGTTTTCGAAATAATACAACTGGAACTTCCAAATTACATTTACGCATTTTTCGAAAAATAATATATTTTTGTTTAATTTTACGACTTAATTACTTTACTATTTACATATACTTAATAAAAATAGTAATCAAATATAATTAAATTAAATTAAATTAATAATAATTTAATGAATAGGATGGTTGCGACAGTTACTACGTGGTAATTCATACTTACATTGAATTGAAAAATTCACTATATTTTTACCACACTTATATGTGGATGCCAGATGCCAATATAAGTGTAGTAAAAACTTAGTGAATTTTTCAATTCAATGTAATAATAATTTATTTATATATTTAGAAACAATCTGCAATTAATTTCAGATTATTTAAACCAGCCAGAGGGTGCAGAAGGACCTCGTGGTCCGTGAGACCAGACAAGACAAGACGAGACCAGACAAGACCACACAAGACCAGATAAACCCACCGAAATATATACTAACAGGAACGAGCGCTGCGTCTTGGCTTGTGCGGGCCGAAAGAGAGCATCACAAGGTGTCTCTCGTATCGCTCTGTCTTCGTCTAGAACAGTCCAAAAGGAAAACTAAAAGTGTGTCCGACGTCCTACGTCCATTTTTCCTTGCAAACAGTATTTTATCATTGTCTTTTTGAAAACAACTTTCATTAAAATATATAAACTTCGGTTTATAATATGCTCACCAATTGAACGATCTCACTCTCTTTCTCGATATATCTCAATACAACTAGCTTTTCGCTCTGACTGTACCACATCGTCCCACTCTCGAATTCATTGTTGGCTAGACAAGGATGAAGGGATCCCCTTGGGACCTATCTGTCGGCCCGCACAAGCTTTGAGGTCAGCGCTCGTTCCAGTTCGTATATATTTCAGTGGACAAACCAGACAAGGCCAGACCAGACCAGTCAAGACCAGATAAGACCATACAAGACCACGGAAGACCAGACAAGACCAGACAAGACCAGACAAAACCAGACAAGACCAGACAAAACCATACAAGACCAGACAAGACAAGACCAGACAAAACCAGACAAGACCAGACAAGACCAGACCAGACCAGACAAGGCCAGACCAGACAAGACTAGACAGGACAAGACCAGACAAGGCCAGGCAAGACCATACCAGACCATACAAGGCCAGACGTGGATTTATCAAGAGAGCTGGAACTACTGAGGCCATATTTGCAGGACGATTACTCATGGAGAAGCATCGTGAGAAAAGGAAACCACTGAATATTGCCTTCATCGACCTCGAAAAGGCTTGATCGTGTTCCTCATAAGTTAATTTGGTATGCGCTCCGAGACCATGGAGTGCCAGAATCATTTGTTAATGTGGTTTAAGATGTTATACACAAACAGCAGTAGCAGAGTACGTTGTGCTGTTGGCACCTCGGATAACTTGTAAATGTCGGGATCCACCAAGATTCAGCACTATCACCATCCCTCTTTGTTCTTGTCATGGACACCATCACTCGTGATCTACAACGGAATATCCCTTGGACCCTTCTGTATGTGGATGATGTAATGGTGGCAGATGTCTCCTGCGAGAAACACCAACGTCAAGTTGAACACTGGAATATCCGTCCCTGCTAGTATGGTCTACGTCTAAACGTGGAAAAGACGAAATATCTGGAGATAAATCCAAGTGACGGTACCATTCAAGTCGGTGAAGAGAATCTAGTCAAGACCAACTACTCTAGGTACCGTGGGTATCGTCTACAGAGTGATGGCAGCTTTAGTGATGAAGAGCCAGAGAAAATGTAACCTGGATGCGGTGGAACGAGGTCACGGGTGTACTTTGTGACAAGAAAATTCCACTTCACCTCAAATCCAAGATATATCGAACAGTCATACGGCCTGTTGCGCTATATGGAGTCGAATGTCGACCATCTGACAAGATTTCTGAACGTCATCTACATGTCATGGAAATGAGAATGCTTCGTTGGGGAATGGGCATCTCCCTTATTGCCCATGTCAGAAACGACACAATTCGAGAGCAAATGGATGTCGCTCCAATTGTGGACACAATGAGAGAAAACGACTCCGATGGTATGGCCATGCACTACAAGCAGCTCCTGGTACTGTTGTCAACTCTGCCATCCATTTTGAGATTGAAGGTCAACTTCCTAGAGGAAGACCGAAGCAGCGATGGCAGGACACGATAAATAGTGACCTAAAGAAGACCTAAAGAGAGAAACCAAAACGACGCACAAAATCGTGCAAAGTAGCGGTCATTGACCAAGAAAGCGGACCTTGCGCCAGCGGGACAGCGCTAAGAAGAAGAAGAAGAATAAAATATGAATAATGAAATCAGTTAAAAAGAAGAAATTCTGTTCAGCCGTAGAAAAAATGCATTTATTGTCGCTTACAGCGTTGGGAAAAGTCTCTTACTTCCGCTCGCGTTCATTAGTCAGAAAACGTTTATAGCTACGCACATTTGACGCTCGGAGTAAAAAAATATAGGAAAAGTCAATTTGATTCGTCACTGATGATCGATTTGTTTATTTTGGGTAATTACAAACTAGAATAAATTTTTGACTTGATGCGTTTATAATTACTATGTTAAAACTTCTTTTCCATATCTTTTACAACTGATTCTTTTAATTCATTGTAATTAATATCATTCTAATAAAAAAAAATAGTTATTTAAAAATTAAGTCTGGAATTTATTTAATCTTAGAAATTATCAATGTTTAATACATTGATACATAAATTGGAGGTCGTAACCTTATATTTTTTTAGTTCACCAATTAAACTTACTTTTAATTTTTAATTTACATAATATTAAACACTCAATATAAAAGCAACCTCAACCAAAATATTTTATCGAAACAGAAATAGACAATATTGAGAAAACATAAAACACTAGGCTTCAAAAAGTAAATATTTGCGTGGCTTAACCCATGGGAATAAAGACATTTACATCAAAACGGCTGCTAGAATCTATAAAGCCATCTGCCGCCCCTTACTTGACTACGGACACATATTACATTTACACGCTAACGGCAGAACACTAAATTTATTGGAAGTGGTCGGAATGTGCTTTATTGGAAGTTCATTACAATTGATATCCAAGTTAAGACACCCAATAACATCCTTCATAATCCTCCCAACGATCTTCAATGTTGACTCTCCCAAGTTCCAAAACTCCTAGACTCCTATACATCAACAACTACGGACAAAATTCAAACCACTGGACCATTGTTGACCCGCTATGCATAAAACGAGACATAAAAACCACTTGACACGGACACCCAACTAAGAAGACGCTTAACGAAACAATCCACGACGACTAAACTCCTAATCTCATTTCATTCCCATCAGTCTATTGATACCTATATATTAATATGTATATACGTTTTTCTTTACCTTTTAAATCAAGTTGTATTTCTGAGTATAAAGACGTTTCGGTCGATAGCACTTTGTATAAAATATACAATAAAGATATTCTCTTTCAGAACACTTGGATTAGAGTGGAAACGGTTTTGATTTTAGGCTAGTTTAATTCACAAGTTAGAAACAAAAACCCTTCGATAAAAGAATAAACAGATTGTTAAAAATAGATCTACGTATATAAAGACACTTTAAAAAGATTTAATTAATCAGTTTATTATACAATTATCTCTTGTTATTTTAGAAAATTTATAATCAAATATTAAAGTTTAATTTAAAGGATATTAATATTTTGTAGTATTAAAAATTCTATCAATAGAATATCTCAATCATTTAGGAATGCCGAAGAGATAACGTTTGTTTACAAAATCTTTGATAACATCGAATGTTATGCAAATGAGATTCCCCATAAATTTTGGTAAAACCGACATTGCGGATATGTTTTCATTTACCGAACACGCTTTGATAAGAGTCCACTGAGATTCTGCCTTCAATACGCATTTTATTGCTAATTTTTCAGAAATTCAACAAATTCATGGAACAGGAAAATTGGAAACTTTTATCACATGCGGATAAAGCAATTTGTTTTGACCGGCATTTCGGATTTGTTTTCATTTATTGAACACGATTTGATAAGAGTCCACTGAGATTCTTCCTGCAATACGCATTTTATTGCAATTTTTTTATAAATTCAACAAATTCACGGAATACGAAAATTGGAAACTTTTATCACATGAGGATAAAGTAATTTGTTTTGACTGACATTCCGGATTTGTTTTCATCTACCGAACACGCTTTGATAAGAGTCCACTGAGATTCTGTCTTCAATACGCTTTTTATTGCAAATTTTTTAGAAATTCAACAAATTCACAGAACACGAACATTGGAAACTTTTACCAAACGCGGATAAAGTACCTACTTTGTTTTAAAAGGATTATTATTATTTATATTATTACGATCAATTATGAAAAATATATCTCATTGTCAGTGAAGACAAGGTTATTCTGCCAGAAGCAAACAGACATAACTAGAAAGAGAAAGAGGATTTCGGAGTTCAAAGATTTCTCCCAGTTATCCATTATTTCAGATTTATCAATAATTATCTTGCCATCCATATTATATAATGTTCCTACTGTGTTTGGTTTGTAGATCCCCGCTGTCTCTCTAATTTTTCTGTGCATGTTAAATGTGTCGTATTTCCGTTACAAATCCTCTATTTCTTTACATTGCTCTTTGATCCAGTTTTTCTTTTGCTTTTCTTATTTCCTGTCTTATTTGTCTTTCCAGGTTATTATAAATTAATAGGAAAGACTAGACCATCAAAACTAGACAGACAAGAGTAGACAGATGAGACAAGACAGACGAGACTATAGTAGTAAACAAATTGCATCGGACGTTTATCTAATTGGGTATTTGAATTTTTTTTTGTAATAAATCGAAATCGGCTGTATGTCCTCGACAACTACCTGAAGAACACGAATTTCATCTTTGACGTTTTGAATGGAATGGGGCCATTGGCATAGACCTTATCTTTCACGTAGCCCCAAAGAAAAAAGTCTAGAGGTGTTAAATCACAAGATCTCGGTAGCCAATTGTGATCACACATTACAATCACACTGTCAGGAATTTTTTCATGCAAAAGAGAGATGGTATCGTTACTTCTGTGGCACCTAGCGCCGTCTTGAAAATAAACGTTGTCTACATCAATATATTCCTACATTAATAATAATATATAAATTCATGAATTATACAAATACATAATTCATGCCATACAAAATCATTAATCATCCTTGGGCTACAACAGTAATATTCTCAGTGGTTCTTGAGCGGCGTGAACGAGTTCGGTTCTTCACATAACTAACTTGTTCCAACACTACAACCTTTTCCACCAGTTTCACAATTGCTGACCCAGAAGATGCTTCACGACCACCAAAAATGCTTCTCTCTCTATGAGGGATACCAGGCAAGTGTATTCCCTATATTTAAGTGGTATCGCTGACTGAAAAATAAAATATCATGGCGCCCTTGGCCAGCGGCAGATCTAGAATGTGAATTAGAGGGGTGCTAATTTGCTGGGGTGGGGTCCGAGGATGGGACTCTCTGCCCGGGAAAAGAGAATTTTAAAAATTGAGATTTTGTAGTAGCATTTTAGTCATCGCTTCTATGACTAGTAAATAATTTAGTAGCAAAATTGAACCGAGAATGAGTTATTTTGGAATACACTTTCTTCTGAAAGAAATACGCCTAAGAAAACTGCCTGCCCGAGGGAAGAAAATTTAAAAAATCGACAGTTTGAGGTAGCATTTTAGTCATCGCTTCTATTTATTTATTTAATTTATTTACATGTGAGGGGAAGCTAACGGTTACCCAATTATAAGCTTCCACGGATCACAAAACAAATGAACTTTAACAAATATCTTCATTAACAAATGAACACATTAACAATATCTAGACAAAAGTAGTAAATAAAGGAGATAGTGATACAAAAAAAAAAGAAATAAGTAAACAAAATAAAAAGCGATGTGGTTAATTCAATTAACATTAAGCTGTCTTTTAAGCTGGATTTAATTTAAACTATGGAAGTCGAGATGCTGAAAATGATTATTGTACGTTGTCATTATTCTTATTAAAGTAGAATTGCCATATGAATTAGACTTAATAAGAGGGATATTAAACAAATTATTATTTCTAGTAGTTCTCTTTGGAACAAAAAATCCAAGTTTGTAATAAATAATTCGGTTTTAATGTGATTGTTCAGTACTTTGTGAAGAAAAATCATATCTGCATTTGTTCTCTTCTGTTCAAGAGTTAGCAAACTGAAATTTCGTAAAATATCGACATAGTTAGTGTATGGTATATTAAATTTAAAGCAGAGTATGGTACCAATTTTTTTCTGAATAGATTCAATTCTAGAATTCTGTTTGGAATATTTTGGATTCCATATAGTGGTAGTGTATTCTAGTTGTGATCCAACGATAGAGGTGTATAACATTATTGCTGTTTCAATATTAGTGAAAGACTTAATAGATCTCAACACAAAACCTAATAATTTATACGCTCTTTTAGTTTTACTATCTATATGGCCAGTTAAAAGTAACTTAGGGTCGAAAACAATATCTAAATCACGAATTCTGCTGTTCCTAGTTAGAGCTATGCTGTTACCGTCTTGATACCGACTCGGTATCAAATCATCCACTCCGTCACCATCTAGATCCAATTCAGATCTCGGCCAAGGTTTCATATTATCACTGGACGAACTAGTATGCTTTGGTCCATCATGATCTCCAATCCTCTCTACCTTATAACTGTTATTTCGCAAAACATTCGTGACTAGGTACGGGCCTGGGTACTTGGTGTCGAATCTCCATCCTGGTCCATGTTGCATTCTAAGAAGAATTTCAACCATGTCAGCCACATAATAACTTCTAGCTTTCTTTCGCCCTATTCTTCCTGTCTTTTTTATGCCTCTTCTTTTTCTTTTCTCCTTTAGAACATGAGCTTGAAGAATCGGATTTACTGCCTTGTCTTCCTCTTCCAATTTCACTTTCTTCTTGTTTACATCTGGAGAAATTCTCCGTTTCTTCTTCTTTTCTTCGTCATTCTCTGATTTTACATCATAATCAGGAACAAAACTAGTTTCATCTATAATTAAAACTTTACTTTTTGGAACCCCAACAGGTTTTACTTGCGGCCTTGGAACATCTTTAACCTTCTCCTTTTCTTTCCTCGACTTCTCTTTCGTCTGCTGCATTATATCCCTATTCTTGCGCCTGCTATCCTCACTTCTAGTTCTGATTCTTTTGCGTTTTTCTGTTTTACTTTCTTCTTCTTTCCTTGCCCTCAACTTGGATCGTTCCCTTCTTTCTGCTTATCTCTATCTCTATCACGTCTGTCTGGATTTCTATAATTCTTACTATGTCTTTCTTTGTTCTCTCTGTTCTCTTGATTTCTGTCACGATGTTTATCTTCTATGTCTGCTTTTCGTTCATTCTTAATTTCTAAAATTTCTTAAACGTTTAGCTAAAAGACTTATAGTTCTTGATCTGCTGCGGTCGTAAGTTTTTTTCTACTCTTATAACTGTATCTAAATCATATACTTTGCAGCCTAAACACTCTTTAACTAGTAATCGTACGGGCTTTGCAGATTCTACTTCAGTAACTGAAATCTCTTCCTCTGGGACTCCTTCTTGATGTTCATAAACCACTTCTTCTGTCGGTTTGTTGGTTGGTTTCGGAAGTTGGTTTCTTCTTCTTCCTTATCCTCTTTCTCGCCAGAGTAAAACTTTACATGGTCTAAACTGATTTTCTTCATTTCTATTGGGCGTATATCATTAATCGCTTCGGCAAATATGGCATTTTCGACTCTAACCAAATTGTCTGAAACTGTTTGTTGCTGTACATCTATTGAAAGAACCTTACGACATACAACCTCCAACGAATCTTCTCCATTTCCATAGGCTTGTCTTCAAACTTCGACAGAACAGCATTTCTTCTTTTAAACGTGATGGCAGCATAATCTGATAGTTCGTTTCCAATTATTAAATCGTGAGGAATATAGTTGTCAGGAATAATATCAAAACTTAATCCAAATACTATGTAACAGTACTATGTTCCAGTTGTTTTGTTTTCGAAAACGAATATCAAGCGCAATGCTGGGGTGGGGTCTGGGGATGCTACCCCCGGCTCGAGGGAGGTAAATTATAAAAATTGACAGTTTGTAGTATGGTGGTAATGTTTTTGTAGTGTTTATAGTAATGTGTTATCTTGAAATATTCTTAAGAAAATTTTCAACAAAATTCCTAAACTTGGCATGCCGTTTTATTTTAGCGTTATTACTCTAGTTCAGTGTTTTTGAATTGGGACCGGCGCCCCATCTTGGGGTGTCGCGATTAGAGTACCGCAAAGTTTAGGCATTTTCTTGGAAATTGATTTTACAGGCAAACTAATATTACACGGAATAGAAAAGCTTGTTTTGATGTTGGTGAGTAATTACTTTAGATTATAATATTTTTAATAAAATATTATGGACTCTAAAACTGTTTTAGAATTGTACAAAATCATTTAATGAGATAGTTATTAAAAATAGTTTTTGAGTAAAATTGCGTAAACTTGAGTAAAATTGAGTAAAATGCCTTTGAATTTATGTTTATTATTATTTTAGAAGAAAGTTTAGTTTAGATAATAAGTGTGCAAAGTAGAATGAACGATAAGTGTTGCTAAGTTGTGTTATTTATAACTTTTGTTTAAATTTTACAAATTTGCAGTATTCTTAATATTTCAAAATTAAAAAAAAATATATTTTTTGTCTACATATTTTATACTTAATTAAATTAAGACAAATTTATTGTCTATGACAAAACCTTCACTTTTCATCTAAATATTATATTACAGATTTACTAAATACTCCATTTTCTCTTTTAAAAAAACAATAAAAAATTCGATCTTTCTTAAATTGTATTCGGATTTCTAGAAAAATTAATAATATTTAAAGAAACTTATTGCCTAAATTATAATAAATTCTCATTTTTGTCTAAATTTTACAAACCTGTGAATTTTTATAAATTTGATAAACTTTAAAATAGTTTTTAAAAATTAATAATGCAATTTTTTTTAAATGCTGATAAATTCTTTAAAACAATAAAAATGTATTGTCTAAGTATGAGTAAATTATTACTTTTTGTCTAAAGTTTACAGATTTATCAAATTCTCAATATTTAAAAAAAGGTAAATTGGAATTATCAAAAACTATTTTTTATGACTTCTCAATTAATGAAATTTATTGTCCAAGTTTGACAGAATTATCATTTTTAAAATTTTCTTTAAAAAAAACCTGATTCGAAATACGAATTTTAAACAATTACTATATTTTGTCTATAGAATTGATGCTTTGAAAAAAAATATTTATTAAAATAAAACAAAATTCAAGATACAAGGTTCCAAGTTGAAAACGTAGTAGATATTGTGTTAACCGTATAAGCGTAAATAGTAATATAATAATCGCAGTATAAGCGTAAATAGTATAGTGTTAGCAAAATTACTTCAAATTTAATAACACATACTATCAGCAAATATCAGGTCTATCAATGACCAGCATTTTTTTTTCGTCATCATGGACGATATTTTCGTAGTAGCTAAAAAAAAAAAAATTGAAAGTTTTTTTTGGCCCACCCTAATATATATATATATATATATATATATATCAATTAAATGCAAAAACAAGAAACTATTGCAAGAGTTTTCTTCTTATTTTTATCTCTATATCGCTGACTATTAATTTTATTTTGGAGTTTCTTTTCTTTGGAAAGCACACGAGTACATTTGGTTGCCTAAAACTTTAATGAATCTGATTCGTGATTTACCATGAATTCTTCGATACAATCCAGTAATCTGAACATTCCAATAGTCCGGCAGTAGTATATCTACTAGTACATCCGTCAAAAGTACTTACTCTTGTACTGCACACTGATTATATGGGTTGATATTTCCTTAGAGGCGCTGCGTTCTGTCAACACTGCCAAAAACTTTCTAATAATCCGGCACTAGTAGATCTACTATTACATCCGGTAAAAGTACTTACTCTTGTACTGCACACTAATTCTACGGGTTGATATTTCCTTATAAACGCTACGTTCTGTCAACACTGCCAAAAACTTTGACTATTATGTTTGACGTTCATAGCCAACTTTAAACATATGCGTATAGATGCGTTCTTTTGAACACATCTTTGAGTAATAGATTTTTTTTCTATAGAACGCAGCTATTGATGATGGTGACGCAAATGTATGAGTTTACCCTCTACCGCAATGTCATTCAGCGCGGCTATAGAAGTTTTCACTTCAAAAATCCTCAAAAAACAGAAAAATTTTGGGATCTTTCAGAAACTGAAATATTCAAAATTCCAAAGAAGAACGTCATATTACTACTAGGCGACTTCAATGCTCAAATAGGCAGAGAAAAGAAATTTAGAAATATAGTAGGACAATAACCAGAACCAACGCAAATGGTATGAGGCTAATCAGTTTGTGTCAAAGCTCTCACATGAAACTATTGTCAACCTTCTTCAGGAAACTCCCTAAAAAAGCTAAAACGTGGATATCACCAAACCCGATGTTAGGAGAATTTTAATTAGAACATGGGCTATTTCCCAAAAAAGTACAAGGGAAATTATGAATCTGAAAGTATTATGGAATGGTGAATTTGACTCTGATCGTTCCCTATCTAAAATTAAAGTCAAACTCCTACCTAATAAAGAACGAAGAAAGTCACAAAGGTTAATAAAATATGATACAAGACTTACAACTCAGACTTACAACAACAGAAGAATCAATTAAAAACTATCGAGACGAAAGTGGCTAAAGATGGCAACTGGCAAGAAATATCCTAAACAATTAATAATGCTGCACAGAAAATATTTGGGTCAATAAAGAACAAAAGGAAAATGTGGTGGAATGAAACATTTGAAGAATCTGTAGCAGAGAGGGCTAAAAATGGAAAAATGGAGATTCTCCAAGAAAATTGAAGATTATGATCAGTTTAAACAACAAATATTTCAATTATAATATTCATTGTCAACATAGCTGACCATGACAAGTTAATCTCTGAATTAAACAAGCTTAAAAATGAAAACCTAATAGAAATTATTCTAACAAAGAAGCTCCCGGACAAAATAAACGTTAGTGAAGCCCTAAGAACTATCATAGAGGACGAGAAGGTGTCATCACCACTTTACTCCGCCGTCATTTACGATAACAAAATAAGTGAACTTACCCTTAAAACCGACCTTAAAGTGACTTCAAACGAGCTAGAAAATTCTAAACGGATAATTAAGGAGCTAGAAAGAACAATTTCAAATCTAGAGCTGATAATCTCACTACTTCACAAAGATGTAAACAACCCAAATTTTGTGGTTAGACCCGATAACTCAAAACCTTCGCATGGCCGAGGGATAAGCGATGTTGCCGCGCCTCCATTAAAATATAATAATGCAACGGAAAATAATAAAGTGACAAATTCAAAGAAGAGACCTCCTATAAATGATCAAGTAATTGCAAATCGTGCTGCCACTGCCTCTAGTAATAAACCCCACCAAGTTTATGCTCCCGGTAAAGGCAAATTTGTCTCCTCGAATAAGAAAATAACTTCGGGGGCGAAATCTAAATTAAAAGCACAAAAAAAGCTGTCCTGGGTGTTTGTTTCGAACTTTGACACAGATACAACACCGGAAGATATTTTTGCAAGCAAAGAAGATTATAGCACTTCCAACAAGAAATTTACATGCGAGAAACTTGAATCAAATAAAGGATCCTTTAAAATTGGACTTCCACCTGAACTTGTTTACGAAATACGAAACCCAGAATACTGGCCCGATGGTATTTATGCAAATAAATTTTTCGCGAAAGGAAAAAACCCATTGGAAATTTTCCTCCGACAAAATCTCCAAAACCCAATATATACAAGAAGGAAATTCCCATGTCTCCAATGAAGGCGCACGCGATGAATATTTTAGAATATTTCATCTAAATACACAAAGTCTTAGCAACAAAGCCTATGAACTCTTCCTTTTTTTTGACAAGAGCAAGTATGAAATGATAGCAATCTCAGAACACTGGCTGAACAATGATTGTCTACAAATGACCACTATAATCAATTATAGTCTACTATCAGCATTCTGTCGCACGAAATACCAACATGGTGGTGTTGCCATATTTATCCGGAATGACATGGAAATAAATTGTACACCCTTTGACCTCTCCAGGTTTTCTACAGAGCTGGATGGAGAATTTTGCGGTGCCGTGGTGAAAAATTTTGACTGTCTAGTTATTGCACTTTACAGATCATGCCTCGGTGAGTACGACAATTTTCTAAATAGTCTCGAATCGGTTATTGAGGCGCATTTTGATCAATTTAGTAATATTGTAATATTAGGAGATTTTTACATAAGCTTCACTGATAGTGGCAATTAACTCGGTGGTCTGGAAAGTCTGCTTAGCACTTATGGTCTTTGTACTACTGTGACAGAGTTTACCAGAGTAACTTCGGCATCTTCATCTTGCATCGACAATGTCATCACAAACCTTTCTGATAAGATTTGTTATACGGAGGTCGTAAAGCCAGATCTTTCGGACCACCATGCCCAACTTATTTCTGTTAATTTTGAAGACGTAACAAAAATGCCGAAAGTGCTGTACCATAGGAAATTTACACAGGAACGATTGATGCAATTGTATGACAATCTAAAAAATGGCAATTGGTCTTTTATTAGCTTGGAAGAGCCGGAATCTGCAGCGCACAAAATGATCGAAATTGTTAAAACTGAAATTGATAAACATTTTCCTGTACAGAGATGTTACTCTAAAGGTCAACCCTTTACTTGGTTTACTGATGAATTACGTGAAAAATTGAGTATTCTAAAATTAATTGTAGACGTATCGGGTTCTCCACAAGATAAAAAGCTGTTTTCTATGTATCGTAGTCTCTACAGAAAAAATATAAATACAACCAGACAAAATGATTGCGAAGTTTTTTTTAAGTACTTCTGATAATGTTGCAAGAGATGCGTGGAAGTTGATAAATGACGAGCGTAATATAAAACAAAGCGAAATTAGTCACATTCTAAGCTGTAATGACTTTAATAAATACTTTTCAAACATTGGCTCAAACATTTCTAACGAAATCTCTACGAACATACATACTTCCACGGCCATGCATATATTAAATAAATGTCCAGCTAACGTGACAACCACATTTTTAAATCCCATTCTGCCTAGTGAAGTCAAAAAGTATATAGATAAGTTATCTATCTCTTGACTTGATGCCTTGATGCCAGCCTTGATGTTTTCACAACATGAACAGTAAAATTTTCAAATACTCCTTCAAATTTCAAATGTCTTGAACATGTCATATTTCTGAGCGTTTTTTAAAAAGCTGAAGTAGTTCCTGAGTTCAAAAAAGGGAACAGAGATGATATAAGCAACTATCGTCCTATATCGATTATACCAGTGATGGGAAAATTAATGGAGTCAATTAGTAAAGATAGATTAACACTGTTCTTAGAACAGAATAAAATTTTGACTAGCGCGCAATATGGCTTTATATCTGACTCTCCCACTATTAAGGCACTGCTTAAGATAGTCTAAGATGTTGTTGGGGGACTGGAGATTGGGAAACTCACTTCACTTGCGATGTGTGATCTTTCGAAACCATTTGATGTGGTGTCACACAAAATTTTACTTCAAAAGCGGAGTATTATGGTCGTGATGTTTCCCTAAGTCTGCTTTCTTCATATCTTTCTGGTAGATTTCAATGTGTTCGCATTGGAGACAGTGTTTCGAACTATCTTCCGGTTAAGTTTGGTGTACCCCAAGGATCTATTCTTGGGCCACTGTTATTTTTGATTTATATTAACGACGCGCCCATGTATATGAAGCCTATAAATAGTGTTTGCCTATTAATAATCTTTGTGGACGATACCACACTGTACTGTCAGGAGTCAGACTTAGAGCGGGCCATGGAAACCACCAAGCTGGCTTTGACCCGCGCAGAATCGTGGTTTGGCTCCAATTTATTAAAACTAAATGCTAGCAAAACTCAATCCTTGGTGATTTCCAGTAACAACCGTATGAATCCCTTACCTGAGAAGCCCATATAAACTCGATAATACCCAAGCTTTCCTCGACTATCTCTCTCCTAAGAAAACTAGCACTTGCTAATTTCGATGCCTTCAACTTACGTTCTGCATACTTTGCATTATTCCACTCCCTGATTTTCTATGGTATAGTATTGTGGGGAAACTCTGTCGCGGCGATTAAAGTATTTAAACTGCAAAAAAAAGCAGTCAGGATAGTGTCAAGAGCGGGATATTTAGATCACTGTAAACCACTCTTTCTAAAGTTCAAAATCATGTCATTACCGTCATTATTTATTTATAACTTCTTGCTTGAGATTCACTGCAAGTCGAACATACATGTGACTCATGCATCTGTTCACTGCCATGACGCTAGATACAAGGACTATCTGGTCATACCACAGTTCAGGCTAGCTAAATCTGAAAAAAATCGCCTAAATTAAAATTAAAACTTTATAATAAGCTACCCTCATTCTTAAGGGCCCTTCCGATTCGAGTTTTTAAAAGCAAAATCAAAAGCTTGTTTATAGAAAGTTGCTGTTACTCAATCAATGATTTCTTTTCCCTTAAATATTTAAATTTTACGTCTAAAGCCATGTTTTACGACTGTATGTAATGTCTGTTTTACATTAATGTCTTCGTCCATTTACACTTATGTATACGTTCTCTGTTTAACTCTGTTTTATTATTATTATTATTTGACTTGTCATAAATACATTATGTATAAAAATGTTTTACCAGAAGCCAGGTTTACCAGAAATAACAAACGAGCCTTTAAATAGATAAAACTTTTGGAAATAGACCCAAACAAAAAATTTTTGTAAAAAATAATCCGTGACTTTTATCAAACTTTTAAGAACAAATTAAAGGGGTACCAAACAACAAATGTATCAAAAATGAAAATGGCAGAATTGGGCTAAGCAATAGTGAAAATTTTGAAATACTAGCAAGATATTTTAATCAGATTCTGAACTGTCTTGAGTCACATCATAAATTAGAATTTTCAGATATTAATGAAAATTTAGAAGAAGATTTACCATCGACTATAGAAGAAATTGATGAAGTAATTATATTCCTAAAAAACAACAAAGCTAGTGGAGAATATTCTATTACAGCTGCACTGTTGAAATGATCCCTACCAAATGTAGAAAATGTTTTAAAAATTACTTTTAGAAGAAATCTGGAAAACAGCAAAAATGCCGGGATGCAAAGATGCCTTGATACAACCACTCCACAAAAAATATAGTAAACAGGATGTAAATTTTTTCAGTAGCATATAAAATATTCTCCAAGATTTTATTAAACAGAATAGAAACAACACTAGATGGTCATTTAGGTGAATATCAAGGTGGTTTTAGGAAAGGAAGGTCATGTCCTCAGAACTCAGACATGATGAGAACAAATGTTTAATCTTAAGTCAGTAATTTGCCATAGATTACTTAATTCAAAAGACATTGTAGTTATGCTTGTAGATTTCAGAAAGGCCTTTGATTCTGTTGACAGAGAAACTATAGATAAAATAATTCGAGAACTTTGCATAAAGTCTAAACTGGCAAACCTAATATGTGAAACGCTTACAGATAGAGTCTGTAGAGTAAAATTTATGAGAGAAATTTCGCTGCCTTTCAAAATAAAAATAGGTGTACGACAAGGTGATGACTTATCTCCAATTCTTTTTAATTGTGCGTTAGAGAAAGCAATAAGCAGTTGGAACGAAAAACTCATTGAACACAACATTTCGCCGATAACGTCAGGAAGAGAAAGCAAAAAGATGGAAATAAACTGTCTTGCATTTTCAGATGACTTTGCTATACTTTCCAAAAATGTGAAAACTGTTATAGCACAAATAAATCTTTTGGAAGAAATAGCCTGCAGAAATGGCTTAAGAATTTCTGCAGAAAATACTAAATTTTTAACGAACATTAAAGATGCTCCAAAATTCCTGAAAACAGATATTGACCAAATATCTAGGAGAGCTAATCTATGAAAATGCTTTTAAAAATCTGCAATAGAAGAAGGTTACATAAAATGAGTAGAGCATATGGTATCACCAAAGACCTCTATAATAAGAAATGCCTATTCAAAATGCAAAAATAAGGCATTATAATAGTGAAGCCAGAATATCTATATGCAAGTGAATGGCAATAACTACAATTTAGATAAGTGAAATACTTGAAAGGCGAATTATATGAAAAATATTAGCACCACAAAACACAGTAGAAGGTTGGAATTTACGAATCAATGCTGAAGTATACGGAAATATAGAAAATATATCAAACGCAATGAGACAAGCAAGACTCATGTTTTTCGGACATTTATTTCGAATGCAAGACAGCAGATTAACCATTAAGATTTTTAAATATCTATGGAGTAAAAAGTCCACTACAAGCTGGGTCAACGAAGTAAAAAAGGGTTTAAAAAGAAACAATATACAAACAGAAGCTATATACAACAGAGAAGCCTTTCGGGAAAATGTATTGAAAATTGGAGGATTACAAGGCAGGACAGCTAAGAAGACTGGTTCAAAAAGGGACAAAAACGAAAAAAATAGTGAACAGATGAAAGCATACTAGAAGAAAATAAAAGAACAAAGAATTAGGAATTGGAATTAGAACGTGGTCCTAAGATGGCCTATTAGCAACAAAGAAAAAAACAAAATTATGATCTGACATTAACTAATTATTCACTGTTTGTCTAAATTTTACAGATTTCTCAAAATCGCGGTATTTATAAAAAAAAAATAAAATTCTAATTTTCTAAAATCCATATTTTTTGGCGAAAGCTTAATAAAGTTAATAATAACTATTATTGTCTTGAAACTTGTTGTTTAAATTTGCAATAATATGAAATATTTATTGTTACTATTTCACATACATGTAAATGCTAATATAACAAACGGCTATCGACCCGGGTTTTTGGGCCATCTAAAATTGTATTATTAATTATTTAATTAATTTCATTTGATTTTGATTTCTAATTTATAATTGATTTGAACTAATTAACTCAAAAACCTTCTAAAATTCAAAAATTCGAAGGTAAATTCTATGTTTGAACTTTTTAAAATTGTTTCAAGATTAACGTATGTTTATTTACATTGAATTATTTATAACACTATGACTAATTATTTTTTCTTTCAAATATCACGTAAATTTTTTATTTCAATGAATTTTTAATTTAATTTCTGCCTGAATCAAGTACAAATCTGAATAACGGCTTTATGCATGATCTAAGAAGATCTGGATTCTTGCATGGAATTTATGTAATTACTACATATCATGCAGTAATTAGATAAATCCGCATATCAGTCAATTAGAAGCTGCTGTTTTTCGCTTTCGTGTGCCTTAAAATTAAATCTAAAATAACTTGAAAGTGCCTTCAGGACCTTTAACCCATTGCGAAATAGAACAAGGTCAGACTTGCTTGGATACCGGGCCACAAGAAACTGGTAGGATATGAAATGGTGGACAAGTTAGCAAAAAAAATGGAGCATACAAAGCAAACATCAGTGCTAACAGGGACTCCTAATTACTAAAAGCATGCCCCGAAACAAATTCTGTAAATGGTTAGCAACTGAGCACCCTATACAGTGAGACAAAAGGAAATGTTAGAAACACAGCAAACGAACGAATGCTATGCAGACTTTGTTCTTGGGATCAAGTTTGAATCGCTCCTCTCTTGCTTCTTCTTGGGCTAACAGCTTTCTCCACTCTCGTATGATCTTTTCCAAAACATAGTTGAAAAGGATTGGGGACAATCCATCTCCTTATCGCACGCCCGTTCTGATTGTAAAGGGTTCTGAGATCTCACCCAAAAATATGCCTTGTGAATATGCTTTATCATATGCCTTGTGAAAGACAAGAATCAAGACTCCGTTGTTATTTCCTCCAGTTTTTTATACCTGATGATGTTCTTTAGGTTAAAGATCTGTTCGGTGCAAGAACGACCCTTTCGGAAACCAGCTTGATATTCCAAATCAGTTGGTCAAGTTGACCTTCTATTCTGTGCTGTATTGCTTTGGAGAGAATCTTCTATGGAAAAGATACTAATGAGATGCCCCTATAGTTATTGACATTCTTTTTATCACCTTATTTGTGTTGAGGATGGATTAAAGCTGACTGTCATTCAGTTGGTATCATCCCAGTTTCTCAGATCTCCTAAAAAAGCTGGACTAGTACATCTAGAGTTTCATTATTTTCTAGCATCAGTAGTTCCGCCACTATTCAATCCTCTTCAGTTGACTTATTGTTCTTAAGGTTGTTGATGATCTCTTTAATCTCCTCTTTACCAGGTGGAGATGAGTTTGTAGATCGGGGCGCATGCAGGAAATCTTTCTTTCGGTACATCACAATTAAGTAGGTTTTCAAAATAACGAGACATGATCGTGCAGTTTCCTTTGTTGGCCAATCCCAGTTTTCCATTTTTGCCTCTAAAATAGAGACTTGGGACTAGATATCCTTTCAAATTAGACTTGAACGTCTGATAGATGTCTCTGGCATTGTTTTTCCAAAAATCCTGATCGATCTGTTCTAATAGCTGTTTCTCATACATTCGCTTAGTCCTTCGTAAAGTTCTGACTGCAATTTTCGAGCTTCACGGAATACATCAAGTCTTCAGGACTCCTGGTCGAGTTCCACTTTTCCCGGCATTTGTTCTTTTGTTTGAATTTCCTCATTCCACCATCTATGTTTTCTTCTTTTAGCTGTCAGGATTGCAGTATTAGCTGCTGGTTGGATCTTTGAAGCCAAATGATGGATGTTCGTCTAATTATGAGATTCAAATCTCAGTTATTTTTATTAAAATATGTTTTGATTGATTTTAAGCTTTACAACATCAAATTCATGAATTTTGATGAAATTCATTTTGATTTTATAGAGCTAATGATCCGAATCGAACTGGGCACCACTCTATACTTTAACATTACTTTAACATTCTTGGATCTTTAACATTCATTATTTCCTTAATCGCTCTCCTGGATATCGCTACATGATCAATCTGTTTCTCTCTACACACATTGCCTGGTGATTGTCAAGTCTTCTGTTTACTTAGCTTGTGTTTGTAAAATGTTGACATTTTCTGAAGATTAAAGGATCGACACAGATTGACGTGTCTTATACCATTTCTATTCGTCATTTTCTGAGCTAGGCACTTTCCAATTGTTGCTCTGAATTACGGTTCTATTCTCAGCTGGGCATTTAAGTCACCTAGTAGGATCTTATATATATGTTCTTATATATATGTTCTTATGTTTATGTTCTTATATAGTATTTTATCTAAATGTTCTTCAAGAATGTCCCAAAACTGTTCAACTTTCTCAGGATTACGTTTGTTATCTTCATTGATTGTTGCACGCGCATTGATCAACATGTATCCTTTGTTCGCACAGTTGAGAGTTAGGATAAAATGCCTCTCAGAAAGATTGAAGAGCGCCACAACTGAACTTACAACCTTTTTACGAACAACAAAGCTGTGCCAAGTATAGGCATGTTCTTACCTATTTTGACTGCCCTTTGCCTTTATAAATCCTGTAACCTTCAATGTCCAATATGTCTTCATCTAGGTATCTGGTTTCTTGAATGGCCAATATCGTTATGTCATCTTTGTCTATCATCATCATCAACTCTTTCTGTTTCACAGCTTTCAATAGAGAATTGACGTTCAAAGTTCCAAAATAATAATTCTGTTTTGTCTCAAATTTAGTGTCTTCAACGCATCTAGGTTCAGGTTCCCGAGAATGCATAGGCCTGATTGCACTCTAAATAGTGGTAGATTCCCTCAAAGAGGTACTACCTAGTGTAGTGTCCTTTTTATGACGACATTCCATGATGACATGATGGGTTGGACAAATCCTTCCCGGTAATAGAACCGAGGTTGCAAGCCTCGTAGCTTGATAATAGGCCGCTCCTCTGGAGTCAGATTCCCTTCTCAGCCGCTTCTCTGAAGAACAGACGCTGCTAAATGAATATAGTTCATCCGCTTTATCCACCGTATCGACATGGTTGTCGTCTTCCGCCTTCAATACGGTTAACTTCTTCACTATGATCCTTTTACTCAATTAATCCCGAGCACTGGGCTGCCACATCCGCCATCTTCACTGTACCGAGGATTATGCTCTGCACTGTAGCTGCCGTTGAGGTCTTTACCGCAATAAATGTTCAAAATGACTTCCTCCAGCCTGGATACAAGAATTCGATCTTCTTGTCATTGAGTGCCGAACTCTTTCTAACACACCAGGGTTATTTCTAATTAAGTTACACCAAGCAATTATCCGATTTCGCAATTCGTCCAAATTCTCCACTGGAGTAGCGTAAACTAATGACTTCAGAGAGCACCATAAGAAATAATCACCTCGAGTCGACCAATCCAGCGATCTCCGTACTTTGCTGTTAAAAAATCACAAGCAACTAAACTATAATGTGGTGGTGCACCATCGTGCCTAAACCACATTGCAATTCTTGTCGCCAAGGTGCATCCCTCAGAAACTCGGGCAATATTTCTTCCAAAAAGTTGCGATACATCGCGCCGGTAAATCTCGCTGTTAGAATTACACCCACAATTCCAACCAAAACATTCAAGGAGAACTGATGTTGAAATCGATCTTCACATACCTCATGCGGATTTTCATCTGCCCAAACATAGTTGCTATGAAAATTTCTTATTTCATTTCTTGAGACTGGCTTCATCGGTGAAAATAATCTGTGTCAGGAATTGAGGAATTGGAACTAATATTTGCAAAAGCCATTGACATAACGCAATACGTGGACGATAATCAGCGGGCAGTAGTGCCTGAACACGTTGAATGTGCTATGGATACAACAAATTGCTCTTAAGAATTTTCCATGAAGTCTCCTATGACTTACATTCAAAGTATTGGCAATTTTTCGCGTAGAAGTACTTGGATCTTCCTCTATCATGCCCAGTACATTCTGTTCCAGTTGTACCGTTCCTACTGTCATTAATCTTCCTGACCCTCCATTTCGTTTCAATGTACCTGTTTCCCGAATATGTCGATGAATGTGTTCGAAGATTGTTCGGTCGGG
Organism: Phosphuga atrata; assembly: GCA_944588485.1. Classification (NCBI taxonomy): domain Eukaryota; kingdom Metazoa; phylum Arthropoda; class Insecta; order Coleoptera; family Silphidae; genus Phosphuga; species Phosphuga atrata. Next base: position 29,945,053 of record OX155896.1, on the reverse strand, counting down.
GATATTGCGGCTAGGAAACCGTTCAATGTACAATCGTTTAGCTTGTAATGAATTACCATAGGCAAGTCCATACATCAAATGCATGTTAGTCATCTCGGCGTTCGTTCGTGGACATACATGGACTTCACTAACTATTAAAGACACGTCAAACAGCCAAACGTTACTCAATGTAAGCAACTGCGACCGATATAGATGATGATCACTGACGAGACGTATTCAAATGAAATCCACTCGTCTGTTAGTGGATTAAACAGCCGTTCCAATTTATCGTCAAAAAATTGTGTACTTGATAAACTCATTAATTTTTTGTACTTGATAAATTCATTGGCGTACGCTATACTTTAATTTACATTAAAGATTTCAACAAATATCGACTATGGTTGTCGAAAACTTTGTTCACCCTATATCTTCGAAACAAAGGGGTTTTTGAGAAATCATAATCGGGCAAAATATTCTTAGAATAGGCCCAGGAATAATCTCTTGAATTTTTGCGGCATGTTTATTTAACACCCTGTATATTGTTTTGTAAGCAAAACCGTTTTTATTGCAGCGACGATCATTGCAGAAAGTACCGATCGGTTTAAAACATCTAAAATGCCAAATATAATACACCAAATTATTAAGAAAAACAACGTTATCACAATTTATTTAAAGGTTCAAGTTTCAGCATTACATTTTTTTTTATTAAACTTCCAAATATGCCAATATTTTTTAATTTTAACTTACTACTTTTAATTACTGATATTATATACTTATTATTAAACTTATGATTGCTCTTAATTATGACTTACAATTAGTACTTATTATTGCTGTCTATTATTAATTATTACTTCTTACTGCTGATTAATATTTTTTAATATTGCCGCTTATTATTACATATTGTTGTTTGCTACATATTATTCAATATTTGATCTTATTTATTTGTAAATTTTTTATATTTTAATACTTAATCACAATATTTTTTTCCATTTGAAAATTTGTTTATTTAACTGCAAACAAAAAATTTCCACTTATTCTGTTTATTATTTATACGATTGATTTTTTTGTTCGTTTTCAATTAATTAGAAGAGTTAATTGCTAATTACCCGTGTTTAGATGCAATTGCAAAACAAACAATATTTTTTTTACATGAATGTCATTATTATTAATCTGCATAATCATAATTACATATTTTCCTTTCTCGTATTTTACAAGACTTTTTATTGCGTCTCCCTTCAGGTGTTCACAACAAATGCATTCGTAATAGACACACAATACTAGACAGACAAGATTGACATGGATCGACAAGACTGGACAGGGTAGGCAGACTGAATGGGCAACGCCCCAGCGACTATAACACTAATCTGTGTGATTAGTCATTATGCCGAAATGAGAAAAAGGATCTCAAATCATCATCACAGAATTCCTTCAAAATATATCTAGTTTTGTACCATACTTATTTTTTCTATTAAGTCTGTGAACATATTTTTGGTTTTAGAAACATGTTTGACGGTTATTTTTTTTTAATTTTTAGAGATTTTTAGAGGTAGACAAGATTACACAGACAAATCAAGACCAAGAAAATAAAACAGATCAGGCTAGATGGACAAACTGGAGAGAATCGGACAACCCAGAGAAGTCTAGTCAAAATGAAATAGACAAGTAAAACTAGGCAGACGAAACTAGACCGACAAGACGAGATAAAATTAGACAGACAAATCTAAATAGAGAGAAGATTACACAAACAAAACTAGACAGACAATAACAGAGATTAAATATAGAAGACCAGATTGGACTGATCAAGTCAAGTTTTGTCAGTTACACTAGATATTTCGGATATGTTCTTATCATTCTTCAATTATAATTATCTTTAATAAAAACGGATAAAAAACTGATTTGTTATAACGGTGTTTTTTTATAAATAAAGCGGGGAATTAAACAAAAACAAAATAAAAATATTAAAAACTGATTTACTTGTATTGTTGACAATTAATTTTATTGCTCTATTTTGTTTTGCCGTGTATTAATTACGATTTTACGAATTACGATTAATTACCTTCTGATTCTTACCTTCTAACATTTATATCTTCTGGCTTATTTTTTTAAATTTTTATTTCCTCATTGTATTCCATTCTAATATATTCGGCAATTAGACACATTCCAACACAATGCTATTTATTTATTTCTTATAAATAGAAAACTATAAAAAACGATGTATGGAATACATTTACTTATTGTATATAAAAAAGACAGACAAGCCTATAAACCATACGATTGGACAACAGGACTAGACCAACAAAACTAGATAGACAGACAAAGCTAGACAGATTAAACTAGGCGAATAAAATGCGCTTGAACAAATTAAATAAATATTATTTATTTAATTTTTTTATAGTTTATTTAATTTAATTAATAGTTTCATCAAATATTTAGAAGCTCAATAACTATCTATTAAATATCCGATGAAACTATTGATAATGTTCATTTAATCTAGACAAATTGCAAGCTCGAACACATTTTATTCGCCTAGCTTTATCTGTCTAGTCTTGTCTGTTTTATTTTCCTGGACTTGATTTTCCATGTCAACTGGCTCTCATTACTGATGAAGCATTTTTATTTGATCTAACTGCTATCGGGGGTAGAGAAATCTAACTGTCATCAGGAGTAATTATATTGTAGCAAACCGATAAAATGTATGGATAATAAATTGTGCAATTCTTTCGTGCCAGCATCAAAAATAATCCTAATCTTAAGGTCACTCATCACGACAATTTTATCGACAAATCGGTAAATAAAATATAAATCTGAGTTGGAATTTATATTTAGTTGATATTTAATGAACGATTTAATAATAGATATATTGGATTATTAAAACCATCCAATTATGTATTATTTCATTCATGTATTATTCTTCTGATAAATACGTACATTGTAAGTCTTACATAAGTTGGTATCAATAAGTTTATATTTACAGGTATAACAAATTAACAGTTGTGTTGTGTCTGAAAGTCTAATGTTATCATTCTAGTCTAGTCTCTCTACCCTTGTGTGCCTAGTCTTATCTATTTAGTCTAGTCTTGGCTGTGTAGTCTTGCCTTTCTTGTCTTGTCTATCTAGTCTTGCTTGTTTAATGTTGCCTATCCCGCTTTGTCTGTTTAGTCTTATCTGTTTAATCTTGATGTCTAGGCATATCTACCAAGTATTAATTATCCAGTTTTGTATGTCTAGTATTTTGTGTCAAGTTTTGTCTGTTTAGTGTTGTCTAGACAAGACAATCTGTTTTTTCTCGTCTCTCTAATCCTGTCTGTAGTCTAGTCTATTTAGTCAGTCTTGCCTTGCGTGTCTAGTATTGTCTGTCAATACAAATAACAAATGAACAGATGTGTTGGAAAGTCTAATGTTTTCATTCTAGTCAAGTCTCTCTACTCTTGTCTGTCCAGTCTTGTGTGTTTAGTCTTATCTGTCTAGTCTTCTCTGTTTAGTCTTGCCTGTCTGGTCTTGTCTGTTTAGTCTTGTCTGTCTATCACTCTCTTGTGCATTCCTTACTCACATACGGTATACTCACTTGGGGGCATTCAGCACATTCTGCGAGACTATTTCGCTTACAAAGAAGAGCCATACGCATACTGTCTGGTCTGAGTTACCGAGCTGATACAAATAACGCCTTTATCAAACGCAGCATACTGACTTTACCATCATGCTATATACTATTCCCTGATTCTCGCGAAGGAAAATTGTCATAGATATATGGTTCATAGTGACATCCACAATTATGGAACCTGGTACAGAGATAACCTAATGCCTGCTTAGATTGAATAAATCTTGGAACTCCAGTCTTCGCCAAGCTCCGGTATTTTTTAATAAACTACCTCAAATTGTGCGTGATTTGCAATAAAAAATATTCTAGGCTGTGATAAAACAGTACCTGTTAAGAGAGGCATTCTTTAATACAATCGAGTTTTTAACTAGTAATGTAATAGAGTTTCTGGTTCGGATATATCCGAACCGCAAAACCGCGGTTTTCTGTGCAAAAACCGAAACCACATAACCGTCATAAAAAACCGCGGTTTTCGGCTTTATCTGAAGATAAGTAAAAATAAAATACATTGAATTAGTGCTCTTTCAAACATTGCAAACTGTTGTTGCAAAAATTGCAACCATCGATGGCATATGTGTTGATATATGAACAATTTCAAAATCTGCATTTATTCGGAAAGCATAGCTGGCCGGTTTCCCAGCAAAATCTTGCCAAATTGTTCTTTAGGTGTGCCAAATTGTTCTTTAGGTTGTTATGACCTTAATTCAAAAGGAATACGAAGAAAGAAAGTAGGAAATTATTTTAAAGTTTCAAGAATTAAAAGCAAAAGGACATAAAATTAGTATTACCCTAGATGAGTGGACTAGTTTGAGACGCCGAAGATACTTAAACATTAATATTCATGGAGAAAATAATTTTTATTTCAACTTTCTGCATATTGAAGGAACTTGTTCTGCAATTAATATCGTAATAAGTTTTGAAAAACATTTAGATTCATTTCGTATCAGTTTCAGAAATGATGTTTTGGGTGACTTGGATAGAAAGTTGAAGTTCTCGATGACGCCGCGACGCCGTTGTCAAAAATTTCGCAACGCGGTTTTTAGTCGCGCTTTACCACAAGCTTTCCCTTCAGCAAAACATCAAATTTATTTCGCTATCTACGAAAACTACGGCGGAAAAACCACCGCGAGTTCCCGAAATTCGACCTAGATTAGCAAGTTGAACTTTGCGGCCACATCGCGACGCCGCTGTCAAAGATTTTGCAACGCGATTTTCTCTACCGCTTTCTGACAAAATTTCCCTTCAACAAAACGTCAAACTTGTTTCGCCAGCTTCAAAATTACGAAAACTACGGCGGAAAAACCAGCAGCTGCATTTGGAAATGCAGCTGCTGTATGTGCGGTGGCGTTGCGACGCCGCTGTCAAAGATTTCGCAACGCGGTTTTAAGTCTCGCTTTCCGACCACGTTTTACTCTAACAAAATGTCGAATTTTTTGCGGCAGCTGCGAAATTTCGAAAAAACAAATGCAACCAATCCTCAATAGATCTAACTTTGACGGGCTTTGTCGCGGCTTTAGTTATCGAGCAATTTCAACGCGGTTTTCAATTTCTGGTCGCAAAAACCTCAAATTTTGATTGATCCTGCGACTTATTGCCGTGGGATTATTATTGAGTAAGATACTACGCATGACGATGCCCGGGTAATTAATAAAATGGTACAAATTTTCCTGCTGAACCAAAAACTTGCAATAATGTGACACTTTTTACAAGATATCATCTCAAGTAGTAAACAGCTGCAGCAGTGAAGATGAAGATTTATTTCCTGAAAAATCGCACGTAGAAAATGTGGATAATGAGTATTACGTCAAAGAAGATGCTGAAATTAAAAGTAATTTTAAAATCGTAAGAAAACTTGTTATAAATTATTTTCGTTTGGAGTTTGCTAAATATAAAAAAAAATCTGAGATAACAAAAAGATCAAATATTTTGTTTCAAGCACTCTCTACAAGTAAAGCTACATCCACCTACTCCGAAAGATCACTTTTCCTAAGCACCAATTTTAAGCACCATTTTGTACAAAACTAAGATCTCGTTTAAATATCAGACACTACTACAAAAGTTCTTAAAAACCGAATCCGAAAACGAAAACGCGGTTTTTAATTTTCAAAATCCGAAAACCGCGGTTTTGAATAAGTGCGGATATTTAGAAACCCTATAATGTAATTATAGGATAAGTTTTTTGTAATTTGTATATTATACTTTTTCTTATCTATGTTTGACGTATGTAAAAATTTTATGTAAATTTAATGCATGAATAAATGGTTTGATTTGATTTGTCTAGACTTGTCTGTCTAGTGTTGTCTGTCTAGTCTTGTTTGTCTAGTCTAGCTGTCTAGTCTTGTCTCTCTAGTCTTATTTGTCTAGTCTTGTCTGCCTAGTCTTGTATGTGTGTCTATAATGTACTATAATCGCACTAGACTTTACTGGAGAATTTGGTAACGCCTGGTGGTCATTGATAATATACAGACTAATTATCAACAAATCCCCTAACAATCTAACTAAACTAGCACGCGACTATTTTAAAAGACGTAAGGCCATAATACACGAGCCAGGAATTACAGTCCAGAAACAAAAGTTGCCCTCAGGGCTCCAGATCAGGTCCTACATACTGGAAAATCCTATATAACACGATTTTCGAAATTAACCTTCCGAAATGTATTAACTTAGGGCATATGCCGATGATACTATGTTTCTCGTATCCAGTGACACTATGTGCGGACTGAGGCACAGGACGAATCAGGCATTGGAGGCACTGCAATCAGGGACAACTGACTCTAAACTAAATAGTAGCAGTATTCTTTGGCAGATTCCCAACACATAGACGACCTGTATTTACCCTTGGAGGAGACAAAATCAAATGCCAGGATCACATTAGTTATTTATGGATCATTATCGACAGGTGCCTCAACTTCACAGCACACATTAAACACGTCTGTATTACCTCCAAGCAGTACTGCTCAAGACTGCGGCTCGTATCGAGGAAGGAATGGTGGTTGGGGAAAGGTATATGAAACATAGCACAAGAGCAATAGGTCTCTTCAATAAGTCAAAATAAGTCAAAATTGGAAAATATTTTTTTTCTTTGGATTGAGTGAACCGATTTGTTTGAAAATTTAGTATATTATGCATACGATAGAGAGCTTTTACAGACACCATGGACCAATAAGCATGGTAAAAATGCCTTTTGTAAATAACTTAATGATATTCTATGGATATATAGATACTATAGAAATATAAGGATCCTGAAAATTTCAGACCTTAATTTATATCGGTCTCTTCAATAAGTCAAAATAAGTCAAAATTGGAAAATATTTTTTTTCTTTGGATTGAGTGAACCGATTTGTTTGAAAATTTAGTATGTTATGCATACGATAGAGAGCTTTTACAGACACCATGGACCAATTTTTAGCTTAATAAATTGATGGTCAAAAAAATGATTTTATCTTACTTTTTTAATTTTAATTATGATACTTTTTGAGCAAAATTATGACTCTATAATTTTTACATTTCTTATAAGATCTATAATGACTCTTGAATGAATTTTGAAAAAATTCTCTTAATGGTACGCCATAGTTAAAAAAAATAAAAACTATTTTTATTACCAAAAAATCGAATTTTTCAACAAATTCTACCTAAATAATTACAAATTATACTATTAATATTACATAAATAATACGCTGAAATAAATTACTTGCATTAGAGATAATAAAAATAAAAATTTGTTCATACATTGAAATATAACGCCTATTAGAATTAAATACAAATATAATTTGAAATAATTTATAACTCAACTTTATTAAAACAATAATATTGGTAATAATTTCTTAAATAAGTACAGTATACTTAGATACAATAATAAAAAAGAAAAAGAAATATTTTAAATCTTGAAAGTGTTAAAAACGTTTGAAACTTTCTTGCGACAAGATGTTGAGTCTTCGTCACTATCTTCTTCAATCACAACGTTAATATTATCTTTAATAAATAATTGACTTAGTATATCAGCTGGCTTTGGAATCCGTGCTAAGTATCTCCCATAAGCCAAATAATAAATAATTGCTACGATATGCGAGCAGCATCCAATAGTGCGAGATCCATTTACACACTCACAGCAATATCTTGTCACCCCGTTGTATCCAATGCTGTGTGGTGTATATTCCTTGAAACATTTGTACACTTTCCTGCTCAAGTGACGTGACTGGACTTGAGCTTTCAATACATTAGTTGTAAATGTAAATCTTTCCGGACTCATCCATCATTTCTGCCAAATATGAAATTGCTTGTTTGCATTGATATGAACCGGTGTACAAAATCTTCAAATCTTTTTCTGTCATCTCTCGAAAGTCATCAAGGTCATCAACAGAAATCGTTTGAAAAATAAGTTTTTTGCGCAGCTAACCCTCATTTTTTACTTGTTCAGCAAGAGAATTTTCTAGATCTTTTCTTGAAATAATCCTATTAATAACTTCGTCTGAACTTTCCACATCACAACTAAGAAGTTTATTAAGACGGTTATGTATAAATTAAGCGATTCTAAAATAACTTCGAACTTTTGGGAGTGATTTGTTGTCTATTTCTTGGCCAAGAAGTTTAAACTTTGCCTTAATCATTCCATGGGTTGCTTCGACTAGCCATCGGTTTTTAGTAACACACCTTGATTCATTTGATTCAGATGTAGTTAGTTGATTCCATTTACCTTTTAAAGCTGGCACAAGCACTTTTTTTTATTTTCTAAGTATTCTTTATTTTTTATTTTCTAAGTATTCTTTGACGTCCCGGCAGCCACGATCGACAACAAAGATATCTCCGGATATTAGTAGGGAACATAAACTATTAGGTTCATTTATAACTTCTATCATGATAGAGCATCATTTTGATTCGCATGATATGGACCTAGCGTTTCCAGAACATATCCATTAGTCGTGCAAATGGTGATAGGTTTGCACAATGAAGACTTTTTTTGAACGGAATATGATTTCTTTTGATATTCATTATTGGATTTTTTTTGATGATAAGCATAGGTACCGTCACAAATCAAAATAAGCTTCTTATTGGTTTTATCATGAAGCTGTTGCGATATTGCGGATGTTTGGTTTTGAATCAAGTCATCTCTAGATTCTGCAGAGAATCCGAAATGATTCGGAAGAATATCATTTTCGAAACATTTGATAACTTGGGCCGAATAGTGAGAAACAAGCTGTTCGTGATCCTGTTGCAAGATAGATAATATGAGCTTTTTTGAATTACGGGTTCGAAGCTTAAATAAAAAAAACTATAATTGCTTGTGTGTTTGTTCGAGTGCATGTATTTCGCATCGACTTAAATAATGTTCGTAATTCAATTAGGTTTTCCCATGTTAGACCAGTGAAAACCTGAAGTTGTTCTTCTGAAATACAATAGTCGGCCATTTTGTCCAACAACGAAGAAACACATTCTACCGCCAAGTAGTCCATCAGTTTTTTTAATTCAGATCACTCTATGTAAGATGAGTTCGAATGTACCTTTAAAAGGTTAATATCCTCTTGAAAAAACGTTTGTTAATTATGTGACTGGAACAACATCGGTTTCCTTCAGAAATATAAATTCTTCTTTTAATATAAGGTTGTAATCGTGCCTTTTTCGGAACAACCAAGCTATTTTTATTAACAGAATTTCAAACACAACAATAGGAATGTGTGGAAACGGTTCTTTGAATCGGAACATTAACGTATTTTAGATCATCGTGCTTAATATTTGAAACAAATGATGGATCGTCCATACTTGTCGTCAATGTTAACTGGGATAAGGTTGATTCAGTTTCTTCTAAATCTTCTTCACGAACTTTTTCTGACGGTTCGTCTGGACATTTTTCTTCATTAATTTTTCTTTTTTTATATTTTAACATACGACACGATCCACATATGGTATCACCGATAAGAATCTCTTTTGTGAAAATCTCTGAAAACTCAGCTTCTGTCGAAATAACTTTAGGAGTTCCTGCACTCTTCTTTATAAATCGGTCACAAATTGCACATTTAATATTTTTAGATTTTAGTGAAGACATGAGGACAAAAAAATATTAACGAATGTTCATAAATAAAAACAATTATTTCATAAAATATTATTGTGTTAGCACTTTTCCGAACGATAATCTCAAAACAACAGGTTAGAGAATTTTAATATTTTTGGAAGCGTCTGCAAGCCATAGCATGAATAATTTTTATAGCTACATTCATGTAAATTGAATGCAATTGTGGTGCTCTCGCTTACGACAATTTTATGAACTATTTAATTCGATTCGAAATGCATAAAAAATCTATTATAAGCAAAAATATATTTTTATTAAATTTCTAATAAGCGTTATATTTAATTGTAAGAACAATTATTTTTTTTAATCATCTTTAATGCAAGAGATTTATTCCAGCGTAATATTTATGTAATAATAATAGTATAATTTGTAATTATTTAGGTAGAATTTGTTGAAAAATTCAATTTTTTGGTAATAAAAATAGTTATTACTTTTTTTAACTATGACGTACGTTATTATAGATCTTATAAAAAATGTAAAAATGATAGAATCATAATTTTGCTCAAAAAGTATCATAATAAAAATTAAAAAAGTAAGAGAAAATCATTTTTTTGATCATCAATTTATTTAACTAAAAATTGGTCCATGGTGTCCGTAAAAGCTCTCTATCGCCTGCATAACATACTAAATTTTCAAACAAATCGATTCAGTCATTCCAAAGAAAAAAAATATTTTCCAATTTGTACTTATTTTTACATTTTGAAGAGACCTATATAATTTAAGGTCTAAAATTTTCAGGATCCTTATATTTCTATAGTATCTATACATCCACAGAATATCATTAAGATATTTATAAAAGGCATTTTGCTTATCCCCCTATGGCCTTTATAGTGGAGCTATTGAACCAGACCTCCGATATGGCGCCTCTATCTGGCACAAAGCTTGCGGGGTCCTTGAAAAACTCAAGCTTCTCTGGGTACAGCGTATATGCACCTTTAAAGCAGCTAGAGCTTATCGCACGGTATCGACAAAGGCAGCTTGTGTTATCTCAGGGCTTCTTCCAGTCGACCTAAGACTGGACGAAGTCGCGTTATATGGATCAAGGCAGTCAATATACGAGGTCACACTCAAAGATCTTACCGGGATTAACGTGTCTCCAAATCTAATGGATCAGAAAATTAAACACTCGGCGGTCCACAACACTCCATGCGTTTTAATCTATACTGATGGCTCGATATCCGAAGTTTGCGTAGGAGCAGCAATTGTGGCATATGTTGAAGAGGTCGAGTTACATTATGAGATTATGAAACTAGAGAAATACTGTTCCATTTTCCAGGCGAAACTCCTTACCATCAACAGAGCACTAAGTTACATTAGATGGGAGCATAGATCAATCCCTGAACGTTCAATCCTCTCGACAGCAGAGCTGCTCTCGATGCCTTAAAATATATGACAAAACCAACCGAGCTTTTTCCGATGACATGGCAGCTGGCTCATGAAATCTGACAAAGGGCTGCAATCTACGACTGCACTGGGTTAAGGTTCACGTAGATCATAAAGGAAACGAAAGAGCGAATTATCTTGCAAGGCAGGCTTCAGGAACACAGAATACCAGCGACGATATAAACCAATTGCCAAACAACTGGTCAGACAAGTACCTGGGCAGGAAATAAAAATGGGACTATCTGTTAACTTCCACAGAGAGTGGCAAGAGCGATGGGATAAGGCCACAACGGGACTTTGGACCAAAAAATTATTCCGAGTAGCCGAAAAATGGAAGAACATTGATATAAGCCCCAAACATCACATGGTTCTACTGATAACAGATCATGGCAATTTTAAATCTACATAGATTCGGGAAGAGGCTGTCTCCGATCTGAACATGCGGAGAGGAAGATACAGCCGCTCATGTACTCTTTAGATGCCCGCTTACAGAGAACTGGCGACAACAAATCGAAATTAGCATGACTAATGCATGACTAATCACCATAATTGATAAAAATAGTGAGTGGTGGCGGGCATTTAATACAAACTGCGTAAAATTAAAAAGATTAGATTATGACATTTAGAGTTTAAGACTAAATTACTATTACTAAATTTTAAACTATTCTCCATCTGGACGGTGTGCGGGCCACATAAATTGGGTTGTTGAATAAAAAAAAATTATCGATTTTTTATGTATTTTAAAACCTTATTATAAATACAGTCGAACTTCCATAACTCAAACTTCTATAACTCCAATATTTCTATAACTCGAACTTTTTTAGAAATTTATACATTTAGATAGCATTTTACATATAAATTAAATTCCATAACTCGATTTTTTTCATAACTTGTAGTAAAAGTGTGTACAATTGTAAAATTTTACATAGAAAATAATCTCTATAACTCCAATTATATATTAATGAAATTTAAGAGTTTAAATCTCATTCTTTCTTCTTACCTCTGCCGTTACAATTGCAAATATGAATGTCAGAGAAGAAAATTCAAGACGATGTCATTATAGTGAGGTCGATCAGTAAAGTTGACAATAAAAAAGTTGACAAATGAAAAAAGTGATTGCTGAAGACTTTGAGATTTCTCCAAGTACCTACACTTTCTTCAATTATAAGACACCGCGAATAAATTTTGAACAAAGCCGAAAATGGTGCAACTAATGATGCAAACGTTTGTAAAAGTGTACCTACGAAGATGTACCTACGAAGAAGGCAAAGCTACTTTTGAATGGTTTAAAATTGCGCGGGATAAAAATGTGCTCTTTATTTTGCTGAGAGTCTGCTACACATTGATTTTAGATAGATTCATACAATAAAATGTACCTATAATAAGTTTTGTGATTGGAGATCAAAAAAGAACATCAGTGAAGTCAACATATAGTGTCATGTTTACGGAGCCCATAAGTGAGTTATTTTGATGCGTTGCTATGGATACTTTCATTTCACTAGTGAAATAAAATTTTAATTTCACTAGTGAATAAACCACTGTTTTATTGATCCGTATCCAAGAAATTAAACATGACTTTATAAGATAGGTTTCATAGGATTCTAATTCATAAGATTCAAACACTGTTTGTAAAAAGTGATGTTTGATGCACTATTTTTGATATAATTTAAATATTGTTATTTTCCTTCTTATATCCACTTTGGCACACACATAAAAAATGTTGGGACATCATTTTGTACCCATTGCAAATCATTCGCGTACCCCTTGAGGTACGCGTAGCACACTTTGAGAAACACTGTTCTAGACGAAGTGTACCGCGCATTATCTACTTTGGAGAACTTTGTAGATAGAGAATATATTAATGGAAAACAATTATAAATTACAGCCTTTTTCAAAAAATAATACTCCTATAATATTTATAATTATTTTTAATTAATTATAATTTTATAACATTATATTAATAATTTATTTTTCATTTTTGTTTATAAATATATACATATGTACATATTTCCTTTGAATAAACTTTTCTTTTTGTGGTACCCCACACGATGGTACGAAACAAGCACGATAACTTTTAATATTCGACATATTTGACATGTTTACTACAACTACTGTATCAACAAAGTCATGCAGTGGTAGAAATTACATATTTTAAGTCACACGAGTAACCGGCCTGTTTTCGGTACCGAGTTCAAAAATATTATATATATTTTCAATTTGTTATAATTTTTTAATTTCAACGAAAAAAAAAACAACAAATTATTTTGTTATAAAACTCGGTTATGAGCTTTCGATTTAGGACCAAAAAAATTATTCAAATACCCAATTATGCTTATGAATAAACAAATAAGATGTTTAGTCTTGTCTGTCTAATCTTGACTGTCTAGTATTCTTTATCGAGCTTTGTCTCTCCAGTCTTGTATGTCTAGTCTTGCCTTAGTATATTCTATTTAGTCTTATTTGTGTTAACTGTTTAGAGTTATTTCATCAGTTTATTCGCAATTTGTTTAGTCTGCTTTTGTTTTGTATAAAGAAAACTATTTATTATTGAATTTCACAAAGTTTTTATATATTTTTACAGATTTCTAGCCGGTTAAACTCGTGTTACAAATACTCCAATTATTTAGTGAATCTCATCTACCAAATCTCAATAACTAGCTTCGCACAGCTAAAGAAGTAAGCTTTTCGTCACATCATTTTGCAACTTTAACTAGTTTAATCGCATGGAATTTGAAAAGATACTGAGTCGGACTGAATTCACAACTCGAATTTTACCCCAGATTGCATAACACACCTTCTCAGCCTGCACTCCCAGCAAGTTTAGCATGTCCCTAAACGGGTAGGTGTAAACTCATTTAATCTCATCTATCTGGCTCCAATTCTCTCCTGTTATCTGCAATTGCTTCACTTTTTATGCTTGTGTATCTAATTTTATTTTTTAAGTCTACACTGTCTAGTACTGTTTTGTATACCTAGGGTTGCCTTTCTAAACTTTACTACCTCTCTCTCTCTCTCTCTCTAGGATTGTCCGTCTAGTCTTCTCTGTCTAGTTTAGTCTAGTCATTGTAGTTGCAAATTTTGTTATTTCTAAACTTAGACTTTTTAAGCAATGGTCTTACTAATAATCATATCAATGTGATAAATGTTGTTGCAGGATCTATTTAGTCAGACTACATCCTGGTTTAAAAATAGGTTTAACACTCTCTATTGTAGTTACAATTAACTGATATAAATACCCTGCAGCAAAATATGTTTTTTGCTACGATTTGCCCCAGAGCATACTATGATCATATCAATAATCCGTTAGTTCTTTTGTTACGTGTAAAATTAAAATAAGCTGCCGAATAAAACAAAACTGTTTAATTTAATAATTAATTAAACAATTAATTATTGTAGAGTTGAAAATATTACAGAAAACTCTTCGTTGTCATAAAGAGATAAAAATGTTCTTAAGGAAATCTTACAAGGTCTAAAACATGTACGCAATTATAAATGAATTAAGTTTGTTATAAATTGTCTCTTGGGGATTTCCCTGTTCCCTCCATAAACTTTTATTTGACATAGTTTTCTTTTTCTTTCCCGTCGGGCAAATGCGTATATAAACGCATTACAAGCGCTAAGAAGGAAATTTATAGTCGAGGTGAATAGAATGCAAAAAATGTTCTTGTTTTTACAGAAAATGTGCAATGCAAATTCCCTAATTGCCGTGCAAATTCAAAATAAAAGAATTTGTGTCAATACGTGCGTGCGTAAGTTTGACGTCATTTGCGTATATATAATATATGTGTAGTTGGAACACGTTTGCAGATAGTTTTTTTTGTTATTGTCGGTTTTCTACTAAGAGTTCAATGCGATTCATGTTGAGCCAGGACAAACGAAGGATAATTTTTTTCCAAACAACATAAGTTTTACGAAACATCTATTACCAATATTATTATCATAAGTAATAGGTCAACTAACTGTATTATAATCAAAGGTCAAATGTAAAACAACGACAACATATTTAGAATAGTCCAGTCCAATTCTGTATAGTTATATTTTGTCGGATGGAGTGTAGTCTGTTTCTTCTAATAGCATTAAGCTTAGACTCATTTAGATTTGTCTAACAGACCTAGTATAATCTAGTTCTAACTACACTTCTCTTGTTTTACACAGTACCTGCCAAGTCTCGACATGTCTAATTTTGTTTTGTCTAGTCCTGTCTACTTCCTTTCTGGTCTTGCCTTATTTGTCTAGCCTCTTCTGGTCTTGTCTGGTTTGTCTGGTCCGGTCTGGTCTTGTCTGGTCTTGTATGATCTTGTCCGCTCTTGTCTGGTTTTGTCTGGTCTTATCTGGTCTTCTCTGCTCTTGCCTGATTTTCTCTGGTCCTGTCTGCTCTTGTCTGGTCTTGTCTGGTTTTGTCTGGTCTTGTCTGGTCTTCTCTGGTCTTGTATGGTCTTGTCTGGTCTTGCCTGGCATGGTATTGTCTGGAGAGTCTGGTATTTTCTGGTCTTGTCTGGTCTTGTCTGGTCGTGTCTGGTCTTGTTTGGTCTTGTCTGGTCTTGTCTGGTCTTGCCTGGTCTTGTCTGGTCTTGTCTGGTCTTATCTGGTCTTGTTTGTTCTTTTCTTGTCTTGTTTGCTCTTGTCTGCTCGTATGTGGTCTTGTCTGGTCTTATCTCGTCTTGTATGGTCTTGTATGGTTTTGTCTGGTCTTGCCTGTTCTTGTCTGGTCTTGTCTGGTTTAATTTGATTTTGTGAGGACTTTTCAGATCCTGTCTAGTCTTATCTAGTATTGTCTTATCTAGCAATTTTAGTCTGGTATAGTTAAGACTTTTTTAGAGAAGTTGTCCTTCAAAAACTTAATCTGCGTCGTAGCGACCTCGAATTCTTCAACTACAAATAACGTCTTGGATTGGTTTTCCCTTTTCTTAAATGTTTTCTTATTTTATGTCTTGAAAGAGAAGAACTACGTCATAAGGGCAGGTTAGTAATTTGCTATTAATTGAAATAGATTGCTTATTAACATTTAATTGCCATTCGTAGCGTGATGACATGACGACTTTTTAAATAAACCAGTCTTGGAAAGAATTCTAAAATTTGCATTAACGTTATCTAATAGTGAATTTGTAATAAAATTGATTAGTTTAACCTGTGTCAAATTCAAGTGAATTGTATTAGGTAATAGTTATTTACATTAGAGTGCGGAAACATTGATTTTACAATGCAACAGCTAGTTTGGGGAAAGAGCCCGAAGGGCGAGTTTCCCATTTGCTGGAGCATTGTAAAATCATTTCCGCACGAAATTTGTATAAGATTTTTTGGTCTACAATTATTATTTAAGAAACTAATAGATTTAGATTAATTACAATATTGAAAATAATTTAATTTTTTAATGTTGGTACTCACAAGCTTTGACATTTTTACTAATTCAAATTTATTAGTTTGGTTATGTCATTTTTCCAAATGTCAGACGTACAGTAAAATTTAAAAAATCACTCTTATTTTCTACATTATCGTGACAAATGTGGTGTAAAGTAGCGTTTTTTTAAATTAGATTTTATTGTCTTATACTTAATTTATTTTGTAGGTGTCCCTGAAAGGTTAAAATTTACAGGTCACTTTACCGCATCGTAGGGGTACTTTGCAACATTGTACGTAAAAATCTAGTTTCGCTGGACGTATACACGATGTCAAAGCTAGCTTTACAATGCAGGAGGCCAAAAAACATATTGAAAGCTTCATGAAATTTAGTTTGGAATTGTTCAATTTATGAAGGATGTTTATTTTATTATTTTAAATTTTGTTAAAATTGTTCTATTATATTGATTTATTGTTCATTTCATTGTGTTAATGAAAATATAATATTACAAATGTTACTGCAAATTCGGTGAAATTTGTGAAGCAATTTGTACCAAGCCATTCAATAATTGCTAGAATGGGTTCTTAGTATATTTCGTACATTGAAAACCTTTCCTGTAAGTAATAACTTTATGGTTATTGTTGACTTTGTGAACTAAACTAAGATTAGTTTTAGCTTAGCTCATACATTTTCCCCTATAACATTTATTTTCTTTTAGATCGCTTGCCATTTATTATACCAGGTGGGAAAACAAACAGAGGAATTTTCGGATAGTCAAAGTTGAAATCTCGAACACGTCAACTTTGTGAGGGAGACACCTTTTACAAGAAAATTTGTAGCCAAATCACTTAACCCCTTTCGTGCTGGGACCACATCCCTAAAATTTTAAATGGAACGGTGGGATAAGGGATACCTCATTTGAAAGCCCTATTTGCCCTGAATACTAAACTGTTAATATTTTCCAAATTTATCGATTTGTTGTCGAGATTATTTAATTTCAAGTTATGAACATTCTTCGTTTATTTCGCTGAGAGAAAGTCCAATTGTACAATCTGTCCTTACAAAAACTACAAAAGTGCAGGAAAAAGGAACACAATTCAACGAAACCAGCAAAACAACAATTCCAGAAAAGATTTGTTTTATTATATATTTTATCTACGACCACTTTTGTAAATGCCCATTATTGTACAGTTCGTGGACTATGTAAATATATAATAACACACACGTATTTAACAGTCCGCGATTAATGATAAGTTATGATTGATAACACATGTGTGCGATTCGTTGATTGGTTGAGAGCTGCTACTACATGCTCATACGTTGCCCACAGCGCCCCCCGTGCCACAATTCAAACTAACGGAATTTGACAATGCGTACATTGTGTTGCCTATATCTATGAGCACTCTTATTCCAGTGTAACCAGTACACTGAAATATATACTAACTGGAACGAGCGCTGGCTTGTAAACTTGTGCGGGTAGAGATAGAGAGAGGTCCCAAGGGGAGCCCTTTCACTGTTGGTTTGACAAGGAGGGAGCTTGTCTAGCCAACACTAAATTCGAGAGTGGGAGGATGTGGTACAGTCAGAGCGAAAAGCTAGTTCTATCAAACCAAATCAAGTATTTATCCACACTATGTAAATACAAAATATTAAAACTAATAATATTTTGTCATGTGCCACTAAAATTATATATATATATATATATATATATATATATATATATATATATATATATATATATATATATATATATATATATATATATATATATATATATATATATATATATATATATATAATAATTTTCTTTTTGTATTATATATTACATGTATAAAATAAATAAATATATTTATACAATACATTAGGTTTTTTACTAAGACTGTACTAGACGAAGACAGACCGATACGAGGGCTCCCCTTGGGATCTCTCTCTCTCTCTCTACCCGCACAAGCTTAGAAGCCAGCGCTCGTTCCAGTTAGTATATATTTCAGTGAACCAGTATAAGCAGGGGTCTCCAAAGTTTCCAGACTTAGGGCCATACTGATTACTCCGGTAAGTTCCGAGGGCCAAAACCATATTATCATTGTTGCCGGTGGTAAAAAGTGAAATAGTCCACTGATGATAAAAAAAGTCCGAAAAAGTACGCAACGTTTAAAAAAGGCTGCAAATCGGACTAAAGTCCGCAAAACGGCAACACTGCATATTATTAATTTTCCTGTCATTATCTGTAATTTCTAGATTAGTCGTAGATTACGAGCCATGAGGAGTAACGTGACACGACATCTGGTGGACACAAGCGGAAATAGGTAGTACCTTTTATCGCTAACAGATGGCGCTAATAGCACGTACAGAATAATCTCGTTGGTTCAAGAAAGTTCAGGTGTCTTCCACTCACTTCTAGATGGCAGTAATTGGAATATATAAAAAGGCTAGTGGCGCAACCACAAGTCAGTTCCTATAACACTGTTGTGAAATAAAATAGTGCGTACCTCCTTAAAACGTGTTTGTGCGTGTTTAAGTTTAAGACATCTTTGTAACAGTATTTTGATTTGAATTGTTGCTTTTGTGTGTGATTTAGTAGTATGGAAAAGAAGCGAAAAATTGATAGTGCATGCAGAAAATTCAAAGATCAGTGGAACATTCAGTATTTCGTAATTGAGTCCAGTAACAAGGCGCTATGTTTGATTTGCAATGAAAGCATAGCCGTTCTCAAGGAATATAACATTAAACGTCATTATGAAACAAAACATTTTCAAAATTACTCAAAATATACAGGAAGTTTGCGGACAGAAAAATTCGAAGCTATGAAGCGCGGATTGAAATCGCAGCAAGCTTCATCTACAAAACTCAAAACTGAACAAGAGGCTGCAACTCGTGCCAGCTTTCGTGTGGCTCTTGAAATTGCAAAACGTGGAAAACCATTCACCGATGGAGAAATGATCAAAGAATGCATAATTGCAGTAGCCGAAGAAATGTGCCCTGAAAAGGTAAATTTATTAAAAACTGTCAGTATGTCAGCAAACACTGTGGCTCGAAGGGTAGAAAACATCGCTGAAAATATATCCTCTCAACTGTTCGACAAAAATGGACATGTTGAGTGGTTTTCTTTGGCCTTGGATGAGTCAACGAATGTGTCAGCATAGATAAAAGCTATGAAGTGCATGAAGAACTTCTTGATATGTACAGTATTCATGGCACAACTACTGGTACTGATATTTTTAAAGGAGTTGAAATGGCCACTAATCAAAAGAACCTTCGATGGAAAAACTTGAAATGTATTACAACTGATGGAGCCAAAACATGAGTGGGAAAGATAAAGGAGTGGTCGCTCTTGTGTCAAAGGCTGTAGAAAATGACGGTGGTTCAAAACCATTAGCATTACATTGTATCATTCATCAACAGTCTTTGTGCGGAAAATGTTTGGATATGTCTGAAGTTCTGAAACCAGTCATATCAACTGTTAATTTTATCAGATCTGTTGGGCTGAATCACCGACAATTCCGACAATTTATTGAAGAGATTAGAGAAAATGACTTACCTTATCATACTGCCGTACGTTGGCTTAGTTGTGGGAAATTCCTTCAGCGCTTTTTTGAACTTCGAGCAGTGATCGAAATTTTTTTGAATGAAAAGCATCGCCCTCTTACTGAATTACAAAACAACGCATAGCTGTGGAAGTTAAGCATTCTATGTTGATTTGACAAAATATTTGAACGAACTGAATTTGAGATTGCAAGGAGAAAACCAGCATCTTCCTGATTTATACACTAATATCAAATCATTCCGGAAGAAATTGATACTGTTTCAATCAAATCTACGAAGTTAATGTTTTTCACATTTTAAAACATGTGAAATATTCAGCCACACCACTGAGACTGAGTTTCCTATCGATTTTGCAATCGAAACTTTGAGTGCTTTGAAAATAAATTTTGATACTCGTTTCTCGGACTTTGATGCCATTGCGAATCAAATTAAGATTTTTCAGAATCCTTTTGATACTGACATTGAAACCCTAGCCCCGGAAATTCAAATGGAAATGATTGATCTATAGTGCAGTGATATAATTAAGAACAAATATCAAAACTCATCTTTGTTGGAATTTTATAAGAGTCTTCCACTGACACAATTTGATAATTTGCATAAATTTGCTCGTGGGCTGTTTTCTGTTTTTGGTACTACTTATTTGTGTGAGAAGACCTTCTCCAAAATGAAGTACACAAAAAATGTTTACAGATCTAAATTAACTGATGAACATCTTAAATCTCTTTTAATAATTGGTACAAGTAAAATTAGTCCACAACTACAAACTATTGTTAGTGGAAAATCTCAATTACATAAATCTCATTAGTATTTCATATGTCATTATGCTTGTTATAAGTTTTTATTTAAAATGTATAAAATGTTAGTTGGATTCATTTCAATAATTTTTTAGTTATTATATACTGAAGTTAAATTTTCTGCATATTATACATGTCTTTACTTACTACAATTCTGTGTTTCTTTATCCAACTTATCACAAAAACAATAACAATAAGCCTACAACAATGTTATGAGTAGTTAGCCCATGACCATATCAATGTAGATGTCATATTAATAATTATTCAACATAAAATTAGAATACTTCAGTAAACTAAATTTAATTTGCTATATATGTTCTCTAAAAGGAGTTTTCAAGTATGCTAGCTCTCCGCGGGCCGGACAAAATCTGTCCGCGGGCCGGATGTGGCCCTCGGGCCGTATGTATAAGTATCCTGAGTATAAGTACTAAATAATAAGGTATGTCACCATTTAGAATGTATTTATTTTCATTTCTTTCAAGTTAAATAATGTCGAGTAACAGTTTTATAAGAAAATTCAACTGCTTGTTTATTATAATGTTAAATAATGATAATTAAATACACATAACCTAATAAGAAATTTGTTACAACAAACATATTTTTCTTATTAAACAGAAACAAATTAGTGTGCTCGTAGATAAAGTACCTATAGTACATAACTCGAGTAAGACAATTACGTACTCGCGGAATTACGCAGTCCCCGCAACGCGGGTCGTGTGTAACTGTTCCACTCGTACGTAATATGCTTCTTACGACTCTCGTTACGTAATATACTATTAACAAATGCTCAAATTGTGCACCAATAACTTCCATACAAAAATACAAATTCCGTTCGACACGTTCTCTTGCATTTTGGAGGACCTGTTTAGCGTAATGTGACGGCATTTTTCAATAATTCGTCGACGTAACTCTTCAAGAGATTCTGCTTCTGTTGCATAAATTCTACTCCGGGGAGACTCTGTCCAGAAACTCCCGAACAGCCGGCATATAATGTGGTGGAGCTTTATCTTCTTGAAAAGTCAAATGGTCTTTTAAGTGACGATTAGCATTTTCAACGATATCAACAATCAATGGGTGGACAACATCTTTCAATACGTTCATCTTTCACGGTAACGTTCACCCGTCAAATTAACATCAAGAAAAATGGGACCAATAATGCGGTCTCTCGAGCCAGACATTTAGTTTTAGTGGAGTTTGAGTATGGACTTTGTAGAAAACCTTGGATTCACGTCAGACCAGAATCGACAGTTATTGCGATTTTCAATAGAGTTTAAGACACACTATTTTTTACACTCGTCAGAAAAACAAATGTCAAAAGGAAAATTCGCAGCAGCACCTATTCTTTCAGTCATCACTGCAAAAAACTCCTGTCGCCTATCAAAATCATCATCATTCAGTTCAGTAATAAATGAATTTTATATGGATGAAATGTATATGGTTCTAGGGATGTAAGTTACAGTGGTCAATTTCCTCGTACTCAGAGTTAGGTCTGCAGCAACTTGTCCCAAAACTACAACCACAGTAGCCTCATTTCTCACCGGGAGTTCACGTTGAGGGTCCCATTTTTTATTGGCTACTGAAGCTGTTTCTTGAAATTTCGTGACCAACACCAACACATATTTTCTGCTTACTTGTTTATCGGCATGCACTTGATTAAATAAGTCTGCCGTACGATTGCCGTTCTCACCATTTTTTAAAAACATAGCAATCATTTCGACCCTCTGCGCAATAGAGTAAACCATTTTTGCACAATGTTTACTTTGAAGCACGACAATTCAAACAGCTGCTTAAATGGAGATCGAGTGGGATCTGTTAGGTAGTAAGAGACTAATTAAAAGTAGAATAAAAAATTATCTGTAATATTCCAATAACAGAACAAAACCCACTGCTTAATAGAAAAACATGTATATATGTCTTATAAAGAAACAATTTGAGTATTTATTGGACTAATAAAAAACTCTTCTGACGTTAAATTTTGATGTTTTTTTCTACACTTTTCCAGTAAGAACAGATTGAACAATTGAACTTTCTTTCAACGACATAAACGAAAAACGTGTTCATAATTTGAAATTTAATAATCTCGAAAACAAACCGATAGATTTAGAAAATGTTAGCCGTTTAGTATACCTTTGCCGTCTAAGATGGCGGATAATAAAGATGTTAGTGAAACGGTCTGTAACCATTGTTGTAAAAAAGTGCGTAATGCAGTATAGTGTTTGAAGTGTAAGAAGAAATTCCATTCAGGGTGCTTACCTCATGCAAACAAATCAAAATGTTACCGGATGAAAGTGAAGAAGGAAGCATTAAAAGTCTCCGTATAGAAGTGTTATTACTAAGAAAATTTCTTAAAGAAATTGAGGATAAAAACAGAATAATGAATAATTACCTGTCAGTACTCGAAGAAAAAATTGATATTTTGCAAAGTAACCAAACACCAAAACACACAAACACTGCCACTCACACTTTGGCCAGTGGTAGCGCCCCCCATCGTCAAAACACAACATCCAACATCCATAGAAACTGCTTCTAAAAGAATACATGTAGAAAATCTCCCTAAAACTGCTGCTACGGTCGAAGAGGATGCAACTTTAAATACTCCAGCCGATAAAGGTAAAAAATTGCAATTATCAGCGTCAGGAAAAACAGCCGGTTTATCTTTTGCCGAAAAAAGAAGAACGCATTAATTTTGCAACGCGATAGTGGACGAAAATGATCAAATAAATGGTCTTGTGGGACGAGAAATTCAACCGAGAAAATTATAGTTAGATATGTCTCAAGCTAAGGATCATGTAACCGAAGAGATTGTTCTGAATTATCTTGTAAAAAAACTGCGCTAGAAAAAAATAAATTCGTGGTAGAACAAATTACTCCAAAAGTAATTTCAGTTGACAATAAAAGCTTCAAAGTGGGAGTCGATTTTAGCTTAAAAGATCAAGTTTATGATAGAGCCTTCTGGCCTGAAGGGATTTTATATGAACGACTAAATTTTAGGCGCTTAGATAAAAACCGGAAAAATTTGCAAAATTTTCAAACAGGGATAGATTCCCCCATTACAACGTAATTCAGAAATCGCAAACAAAAGATACCTTTAAATTAATCAATCAAAATGCACAATCTGTAGGGAACAGCATAGAAAAAATTTAATATATGTTAGAAAAAAGTGACGATTGGAAGTTTATTCTAATTACTGAACATTGGAAAAGTTTTGATCAGCTACAAATCCTAAATATTAAATTCTTCCGATTAGCCTCATCGTTCTGTAGACAAACTGGAGCTCACGGAGGCGTTGCCATATTTTGTAGAGATGATTTAACTTGGTCCTCAAGAAATGATATCAATGAATTATCAGTAGTATCATCAGTTGAAATAGCTGCTATTCAAACCTCGATTAATAGTAGAAATTTTAATATTGTACCTATTTATCGTCCTCCCCATGCCAGTTTCTTACAATTTATTACCAAGTTACATCAACTCCTAATTAAGTTAAATGTTAACAACAGCCATTTCATTATTGCGGGAGACTTCAATATTGATTTCTTGAAATCTAATAAAAAAAACACGTCAATTAAAATCATTGCTTAAATCATTTAATGCAGTTATAACTGTAAATGATCCTAGTCGACAATCTGCTTGCATTGACAATATAATTGTAAAAACAGACTTAGAATACGTCACACAATCAACGGAATATCACATATCTGATCATAAGTCTCAAATAATAAGCTTATTTCTCACACAAGATTACAAGAAGAAGGAATAGAAGACGTTCAGGGAAAACTCTGTAGATAATCTGTCCAAATTTAAAGAATGGTTAAGTTAGAATCGTGGATGAAAATCTATTCAGTCGAAACAAGCGAAGTTAACAAGCACTGGGTTCTGTCCATGAATCTGTTCCTTAGTGCCTTTAACACCTGCTTTCCGAAAATCACTCGTAATGTAAAATATAAATCAAATTATATATACAAAGATCAAAGTATAGTCCTAATGAAAAATCATATGGAAATCCAACAGATATTAGCACGATATCACAAAAAAAGTAAAAAGTGCTACAACAAAGTACGCAGAAACTACGATCTACTTCTCAAAAATTTATATGGTTTTAGGATTCGACGAATAATTGTTCTAGGGATGTAAGTTACAGTGGCCAATTTCCTCGTACTCAGAGTTAGGTCTACAGCAACTTGTCCCAAAACTACAACCACAATAGCTACATACCACAAAATATCATTTCTCACCGGGTGTTCACGTTGTGGGTCCCATTTTTTATTGGCTACTGAACCTGTTTCATGAAATTTCGTGACCAACTCCAACACTTATTTCCTGCTTACTTGTTTATCGGGATGCACTTGATTAAATAAGCCTTACGATTGCCGTTCTCACCATTTTCTAAAAACATCGCAATCATTTCGACCCTCTGCGCAATAGAGTAAACCATTTTTGCACAATGTTTATTTTGAAACACGACAATTCAAAAAGCAGCTTTAATCGAGATCGAATGGGATCTGTTAGGTAGTAAGAGACTAATTAAACGTAGAATCAAAAATTATCTGTAATATTCCGATAACAGAACAAAACCCACTGCTTAATAGAAAAACATGTGTATATGTCTTAAAAAGAAACAATTTCAGTAATTGTTGGACTAATAAAAATCTCTTCTGGCGATAAATGGTGATGTGTTTTTCTACACTTTTCCCAGTAAGAACATATTGAACAATTGGACTTCTTCTCAACGACATAAACGAAAAACGTGTTCATAATTTGAAATTTAATAATCTCGGAAACAAATCGATAGATTTAAAAAATGTTAGCCGTTTAGTATTTAGGGCTAAACGGGCTTTAAAATGAGGTATAACTTACACCACCGTGCCATTTAAAATTTTAGGGGTTGAGTCCCAGCGTGAAGGTTAAATGATTTGGTTACAAATTAAACTAAAATTAACTATCCGAAAATCCCTCTGTGTCGTTTTCAATGGCCCACCTGGGACATTTTTTTAGGAAGTTCCTAGAATTTTAACAAGAATAATTATTACAACAGAATTGCAAAATGTATTAAATATCCAACACCATGGCATAAATTTTAGAAATTTTAATGCAAAATCAATAGTTTTGTTCTTATATTCCCATTTGTCTAATCGCATATATTTGGTCTTACTAGATATATCAGTGTCTTATTGTTTGTCGAATACTAGTGATAAACTATTAAATTAATTAACTAATAAAATGAGAATTATGTAAGTAAAAGTTGTTAGTTTATGTAATTTGTAATATAAAAAAAGACATAACTAGCATATATAATTAGTATAAAAGCATTAAAACAAGAAACCAGACAGAACGAAGTGTAATGAGATACCGTTGAACCAGTCATAAACAACAGCAAATTATATTGTTTTTTTTACATTGATACTAGTTTCCCTGTAGATATGTACACAATATTTCGAGTTATTAAATTCTACAACGAGGATGTTAATGTCAAAAAAGTGTTAAATTCAATGCAGATTCTCTTCTTCAGACAAGACCACAAAACACTGGACAAGAATAGACAAGACGTTGATGTAGTTTATCTATTAATTTAAACAAAGTTGAACGTTAGATTGATCGCATACATTCAAAGAAACATTCCTTTAATTCATGTTTTGCATGCGTTCATTTTTTGTCATATTTGTGATTTATATTATTTTTGGCTACTACAATAAAACCTGTTTTCTATGTTGTTATCCTCGAAATTTCTGGACGTACTCTGACCACGGGATTTTTTCCTTTATAAAGACCTCTGACAAAGTGATTTTTTATGTGTTAAACTGACATCTATAAATCTTAAACACAAAACAAATTTGAATAAAAAATGTTTGGATGGATTATAATCCAACAGGTGAATAAATCCTGTTGGATGATAATCCAAACACTTGAGGAATCATTTTCCCTATGTTGTAATAAAAGTTGCTACAATTTCTTTAACGCTGCATTTACTTAATGTATGAAAAAATTGTCCTTCACAATGATTAAAACACAATTGCAAATGTAAAACTTACGCGATTTCTGCAGGGCTTACGGTTTAATTGATTATTTTACACTTCTAATATAATTATTACTTCTATCAGTATAAATTAAAATATCTTATTGGATGAAATAATTAGTTCATTTATAATCAAGTCAAATCCTTGATGGTATTTCCACACTTTTATACGTTTAGTCATTTTTCACATCAACTTCAATTCGTTATTTTTTTCTTGAATATTCATTCTATTTATTATCAACAAGCTTTCCCTTTATTCAAATTAGATTTTATTCCAGATGTGCAAATTTATAATGAAACAAGAGTGGAAAAGACCAAGCAAGACCTGGAAAGACCATAAGGGCAAACCAGACAAGGCCAGACAAAACAAGCAAGACGAAACAAGATCAGACAAGACCATACAAGACCAGGCAAGACCAGACACGACCAGACAAGACCAGACAAGACCAGACAAGACCAGACAAGACCAGACATGACCAGACAACACCAGACAGGACCAGACAAGACCAAACAAGACCAGACAAGACCAAACAAAGCCGAACAAGACCATACAAGTCCAGACAAGACCCGAGAACACCAGACAAGACCAGACAATACCAGACATGACCAGACAGGACCTAGCAAATCCAGATAAGATCAGACAAGACCAGACAAAACCAGACAAGAGCAGACAAGAGGAGACAAGAGCAGACAAGATCAGATAAGACCAGACAAGACTGGACCAGACCAGACAAGAGCAGACAAGACCAAACAAGACCAGACATAACCAAATGTGATATGACCTATAATCTTTAGTGTCTTTAACATTTTTACACTAAATACAACATGACAGATTCCTATTAAACCAAAAAACTGTACTAATAGATCCTTTATCTATTGGGCATTTCCCTGCAATAAATTTAACGTTGTTTATAAATGCGAGTTTCCGTGAATTTACAGTAATTTGCTTATCAACAGTTTTGTTTTTGCAGAAATTACTTAGAATTTAACACGGTGGGTAAAAACGGACAAGATAATTGAATGTCCGCGGTGTTATTACGTTCGAAATCGAATTAAGTGCTATATTTATCGTCGTTTGCTGTTTCGACGTGCGTAAGTTCAGCTCTAATCGCACATAATTCTGCGGGTGAAAACAATGTTCCTTCATGTTTTCCATTCCTTCACAACTATGTCCCACGTGTGCCTTTCCATTTTTATTAGCGGGTATTTTTAATAAATTCCTGTAAATTTGCGTAAAGACAATTCAAAAACAAATAACGAGGGCATAGAATCTAACAATATCATGTGAATATAATGAAATATAATTGTTTATTTATATAACACTTGCTAGCACTAAAAACATCATCTCTTGATTCTAATCTATATCAGTTTGATCTAGATTTAGCAACTAAAAGTTTTTCCGTCCTAAAATATTTGCTTGACATTTTAATACAGTTTCATTTAGTAGTCGCATGTATAATATAGCTTCAAAGTACAACTAATCTGTTTCTGGTGCTTCACTGGAGTGAAGTGTTTAAAAATGAAATATGATAGATCTAATACTGTATATTTAATATTTATAGACTAAAAAGACTAAAGCGGATGATAACTAAACCAGATAACCTAGATTCGAAAGGTAAAGCTATACCAAAGATTGATTAGGTTTGCCTGTCTAATCTTGTCTCTCTTGCCTTTGCCAACGTTTAGTCTTGTCTGTCTAGTAGTGTCCGACTAATCTTGTCTGTCTAGTCATGTTTGTCGAGTTTTGTGATCTAGTCTGTACAGCCATGTCCGTGTAGTTATGTCTGTCTAACCTTGTAGTCTTATATGCATAGTCCTGTCTGTCTAGTCTTATCTGTCTAATCTTGTCTCTCTAGTCTTCACATCTAGTCTTATCTTTCTAGTTTGGTGTGTCTAATCTTGTCTGTCTAATAATGACAATCTAGTCCTATTTCAGAATGTATGTAGGTTAATTAGTCGTTCACGAAAAACATAATGTATTTATTGTACTTATTAAAAAGTCTAATAAATAAGATCAGATCAGACTTCCTATTGATGTGATTTTACGCGGAAGAGGAAGCGTATGACCTTACCTAAGTATTTTTTAATTTTTGTGTTGATTGTTCGATAAAATAAAAGTTCTTGTTTCCTTGAAACTTCTACTTTTATTTTTCGGACATAAATTTCATCACTGTTAAATTGAATCATTAAATGGTAAATTAAAAGCATATTTGGTATAAGAGAACCAATAAAAGTTTGTTTTAATGTAAAATTGAGTCAGTATGGTACAGATTTTTCACGCTATTCTAATTAATGTTTTAGAACTAATTAAATTCAATCGTTTGCTTGGGTTAAACATTTTGCTTGTTTCTGTATCATTGTTTTGCCTGATAAAGGAAGTAATGATTAAAAAAAATCTTAAAAGATTTTATAAACTTATTAAGGGCGAAAAACATATGTTCAACCTGTTCGCAGCTCTATAATATTAAGACTACAGAACAAATCCCATGTGGAAACAACTACTTCCTCGCTAATGCCACCCAGGATATTATTAAAGAGAATTATACAACAGTTATTTGCATGTTATTAACAGCCCCAGTACATTTTCATATCACTAAATAAGTACTAGATAAATAACATTGTTTATAAGATTATTTCTTTCTATTAAACATAAGTGAATAGCCATCTGCATACGCTTTTCGAGATTTACCTCACATTAGTGCAGCTTTGATGTTTTGAATTATAAATTGGAATACACTTATTTGAACACCTCGTGCATGACTGGCGAGGTTAGGTTTAAATTTGACGTTTGTATAGAAAGACATTAACTTCATTTCGCCCTTAATAAGATTATATGATTGTAACTGTAATTAGTATGGTTTCAGCAATAATAAAAGATTTTAGATTTTCTTGAAATCATATGGAAATTAGTTGATTAAAAAAATGTAAAATATTGTGGGAATTCCTTAAAAAAAAAACTATATTTTGATCTGAAATCAGACTTTCTAATTTTATGTACTTGTTTAATTAGTTATAAATATACTCATAAAATGAATGCCAACTGTAAATTACAATAAATTTTTATCTAATACAGGCTATCTAATATATAAATGCTGACTACAATTTATATTAAAAATAATCTAAACTAGAGAGACAAGACTAAATAGAACAAACTGAAGCACAATTGAGAGGCAATACTCCAAATCCAGCTGAAATAAATAAAATTAGGAAGGGAGTTCTTTATTGTTATTATATAATTTCTAGCAGTTTAACTCGTCATCTGGTGTCACCTGGTCATATTATTTTATCCAACAATTTTTGGTTAGTTATAAATTATGTAATTTTAGGAATACCAAAACAATAGTTATTTATTATGCAAACGGATAAAATTAAAGTTTAACGAGCGGATTGTTTAATCCCCGAGCGCGTCAGAGCGAGAGGATTTAAATTCACGAATAATTGCCCTTATAAGGCAAAATTGAATAAAAAATATTATATGAATTGTTATACGCCTTGAGCCTCTTGACCTTTTTTCAATAAAAGTTAAAAATCTTGTTATATTCAGTTCTTTTCAATAAAAACAGTTGTAGTTGAGCTACCTAATTTAATAAAGTAATAATGGATAAAAAATAAATAAATGTGTGTTAACTGTAATAAAAAAATTAAATGTTTATTCGGAAAGTTAAAGGTTTTTTTCAATATTTTTAATTCGTGGGGATTTACATTAATTAACAAGGAACAGCATCGCTGACAAGATCCCCTGGCTGGAAGTCTCAAAAGATGAAATGGTATGCAAAACGGAGTGTTTGGACCTCGTACCAAATACTTTGAATCCATGGGAATCTACTCAAGTATATTCCAAGCAGAGGTACATACAATCGAAAGATGTGCACAATTTAACCCCGACAGCAATTTTCGCAATTTTTTTTAACGAATTGCTATCCTATCAGATAGCCAAGTATAGGCCATTAGCTCATGCAACATCAGATCCAAACTGGTATGGGACTGTGTGGGAAAGGTAAACAAGCTCAGCAGAGAAAATAAAGTAACGCTTCTGGGTACCAGGACACACTGGTATAGACGGAAACGAATAAGCCGATCACCTAGCAAATAAGCCATCCAGTAATTCCTTTATAGCCCCGGAACCCTTTTGCAGTACGAGTATGAACACCATCCACAAAAGTTTAGATGAAAAAATAAGAGAATAATGGATGATAGAAGAATAATGGAAGGAACTTCCAAGGCTAAGACAATTCAAAGTAATGCTAGGATCTTTTAACCAGAAAAGAACAAAACCCTACCTGAAAATAAACAGGAACAAGCTTAGAATTCTGACAGGAGTCCTGACGGGATACTGCAGATATTGAAAAAACCTCAAGGCCCTAGGCCTAGAGGAAGACGACATATGCAGATTCTGTGGCTCGACAGAGGAAACCGCATACATTTGTTCAAAGACTGCAGAGTACTGCTCCGCAAGAGACAAATGTATGATCTATGAATATCGCTAAGATCTATGTAGGTACAAGCAGTCCAAGTTACCACCAAATCTAGAATCTACATTAATTATATTTGTTTGAATTAATATATTTTGAAATAATATTAATATGAATATTAGTATGAATATTAGTATTAGTATGAATTATGTTTATTAACTTTCAATAACCAGAAAACCAGAATTCAATAACCAGAAAAGGAGCTTCGAACCTTTTCATCTAGTATCTAGTGACCCTCGATGAAAAGTCGACTATAGAGAAGATCAGGATAGGGAGAGTAGTCAGGCAAGGAGACACCATATCACCAAAGCTGTTTACACTCGCTTTAGAAAACGTTTTTAAAAACATTCCTTGGGAGAAGAAAGGCATAAGAATAGATGGCAAATATCTAAATCACTTATGCCTTGATCACACGTAACGAGTAGAGTGGCGAGACAGTAAACTCGGCCGAGTACTCGGTACGTGTAAACATGTCACCGAGTACAAGGCCGAGTGCTGTGCTCAGTAAAATGGCGAGACAGTCATTCGGACCCCTTTCTATTTACTAGGCCGAGTGCAGGCCGAGTGGCTACCCTCACTCCTACCGCTACTGACTCGCTGTCCTACTCGGCATGTCTGAACAAGTACTCTCCTCGTTTTGTCGGTACGGTGACTAGTTTGTTTGTTTTAATTTTAAATACTACAATTGAAACTTTTGATGAAGTATTGCTTTATTTAATTATTAATTAATTTTGGTTTTACGTTTTTTAAAAAAGAAAAGAAAATGTCGTTAAAATGGGACTATGAAAAAAAACAATTACATTTATTCAAATATATAAAGTGAATCCATGTCTGTGGGACTTTAGTTCACTGGACTACAAAAATATAGGCAAAAAGAGACGCGGTATACGTATCCATTTCGAGAGAAATGTATATTGAAGGCTTTGGGGTGACGGAAGTAAAAAACAAAATAAAAAATTTAAGTTCTATGATATGTCCTGATGATAATTTTAATCATGAGTCTGGCGGTTCAATGAATCACATCACAATTTCATGGCCCTTCTATGTCGCCTGCATCACATGTTACACAACTTAAGGAAAATAATGACATTTTATCAATAGCTATGCTATGACCAATGTTAATAAATAAGCATACAAATTTATTAAGTTTTCAAAATTATATATATATATATATATATATATATATATATATATATATATATATATATATATATATATATTATCATTACTATCGTAAATCCCTTTAAAGAGAGCGTGTAAACTTGAACAAAAATTATGTCAACTCAGTCATGCGGCGACGTTCTTCCCAAATCCTCTTCATTCGTGCACTATGTTCTTTCTTCCGTTCGTCCGTCCACTTTTTTCCTGGTATCTTTGGGAGCAGTTCTTTATCAAATTTATGGTGCATTATGGTGTTTCTAAATTTAACCCGATCATTCATGTCGTGTATCGTGATGTTTAGCTGCTTGAGGTCTTCTTCAGTTTCCTGTATCCATTTGGACCTATTTTTACTGTTAAAGGTAATTTTGAAAATTTGTTTCGTAATTCTGTTCTGGTCCATTCTGTATATGTGACCAAAAAATTTAGCACGTCTCTTTCTGAAAGTGATAGGTTCTACGGTTTTATATATTTCTGACGATGGTCTCTTAATCCATGTTCCCTCTTTATTCACCGGCCCAAAAATTTTTCGGAGAATTTTACGTTCTTGTTTCTCTATTTCTTTGATTTTTGAGTGACCATGAATTAATGTTGTTTCTGCGGCATAAAGTGCTTCAGGAAGAACGACTGTTTTGTAGTGTTGTAATTTTGCATTAAGAGATATTGATTTTTTGTTATAATGATTCCAAGTAAGTCGGTAGCCTCTCTGTAATTTTTTTACTCGTTCTTGATTTGCTATTATATTTAGGCCGGACGGTTGGATGATTTCTCCTAAGTATTTAAACTGGGAAACTCTGGATACAGAACCATATTGTGTCTTGATGGGTAGATTGTCGGACGGGGATCATTCTATATACTGTGTTTTTTCATAAGATATCAGGAGACCAGCCTTTTGTGAAATTTCGTGTAATTTTTCAAGTGCATGCTTTGCTTCTTCTCTGGTATTCGATATTATTGCAAGATCATCAGCAAACGCCAAACATTTGATATTAGCTCTATAATCTCTTCTCTTACCAATTTATATTCCCTCAATCTCTTTTTCCCAAGTTCTGATTATTTTTTCCAGGACCATATTAAAAAGGATGGGTGAAAGTCCATCTCCCTGTCGAACACCCGTATGTATTTCAAAAGGTTGAGAAATTGCTCCACCAAACTTAACCTTTGATGTAGTATTAATGAGAATTTGTTGAATTAATGCCCTGGTTTTTCTATCAACTTTGAATTCCTCCAAAATGCTGAAGAGAGTTGGTCTGTCGACGGAGTCGTAGGCTTTTTGGAAATCAACAAAGGTAACCACGGTGTTTCTACAAGATCGTATTTGTAAGATTGTCTTCAGATTCCAAATTTGTTCCGTGCATGAGCGCCCTTTACGGAAACCTGCCTGATATTCTCCTATCTGTGGGTCTACTTGAGGTTCAAGTCTATTCAAAAGAGCTTTCGAAAGAATTTTGTACGTTACTGGTAGAAGTGTCGGGGTCCATTTTATCACCTTTTTTATGAAGCGGCTGTATAAGTGCACATTTCCATTCTGGGGGGATTTGTTCGGTCACCCAAATATCACATATTATATTGTGTATTCTGTGAATGAGGTTGTCGTCAGCCAGTTTCCATCTTCCCCAGGGGCTTTGTCGTTTTTCAATGAATGAATGATGTCAGTTATCTCCTAGAAGGAAGAGGAAAATGCCTCTATAATTGTTCGGGTCCATTTTATCACCTTTTTTATGAAGCGGCTGTATAAGTGCACATTTCCATTCTGGGGGGATTTGTTCGGTCACCCAAATATCACATATTATATTGTGTATTCTGTGAATGAGGTTGTCGTCAGCCAGTTTCCATCTTCCCCAGGGGCTTTGTCGTTTTTCAATGAATGAATGATGTCAGTTATCTCCTAGAAGGAAGGCGGCACGGAATCTGGATAGGATTCAGATTGTTCAAAAATAAACTTGCTGGATGGGGGTTCACAGTTGAGAAGATTGTTGAAGTACTCAGCTAAAATTTGACAATTCGCATTGGTGTTTGTCTCTATTGAACCATCAGATCGACGAAAGCATAGGCTGGATGGTCGATATCCCGTCAGGTTCTCTTTAAAAATTCTGTAAAAACTCCTAGTATTATTCTTTGTAAATTCTTGTTCTATTTCCTCCAGTCTTGTTTTTTCATAGCTACGTCTTTCTTTTATATATATATATATATATATATATATATATATATATATATATATATATATATATATATATATATATATATATATATATATATATATATATATATATATATATATATATATATATATATATAGTGGTAGATATTAAAGTAAAACACCATTTGAATAATACAACTAAATACAGCATCACTATCTGTAAGCCTGAAAATGAACTTGGGAAAGACCGAGATAATGTCCCAATAAGTTGGAGCCCAACCGCACCAAATGGACGGGCAGGTAATCGAACAAGTGACCGAGTACATATACCTAGGTTGATATCCTAGGTATATGTACTTCGTTCACTTGTTCGAACAAAACTGGGGAAGGGAAATCAGGCAACAGAAATAACCAGAGGAATAAGTCAGAGCTGGGCTGCTTTCGGCAAACTCAGATACATACTCAAGAACCCACACATTCCGCACTGCCTAAAACGAAAAGTATACGACATGTGCATTTGCCTTTACCACGTATGGTCTGGAAACGATGACATGTACAGCAAAGAGCGCAAACAGATTAAAAACCTGCCAACGAGCAATGGAACGGGCTCTGCTCGGAATAAGCTAATGAGACAAAATAACAAACCAGGAGATCAGACTGCGAACCAAAGTCAAAGACGTGATTGAACGAAGCGCAGAACTTAAGTGGAGCTGGGTAGAACACGTAGTCAGGGAAAACACCGACTAATGGACCCATGGAATTACTTACTGGAGACAAAGAGCCAGAAAACAAAGCACTGGAAGACCGCAAAGAAGATGGCTCGACGACATCAAGAAAATAGCGGGGAAAGATCGGCATCAAATCGCAAAAAGAAGATGCGCATGGAACGACCTGAAGAAAGCCTACATCCAGCAGTGGACAAACACGGGCTAAAGAGAGAGAGAGAGAGAGAGAGGGTGAGAATGAGAACTTTCAATTTATAATAATTTTTTACTTAGAAATTATAATGTTTTTGTTTTCTTGCAGATTAGTAAGAGGGTTCCAATTATATCATGCAAACGTTTTTTATTTGTAGACTTTGCTACCTCATTATTTACGAGAATTTATTAATTATAAACAAATTATAGTATTCGATTCTGTGGTTTTTATGTGGAAATATTTTTCAAATGTTGTTGGTAAATACTTCAAGAAAACATTTTGTTTACGAAAAAGCTAACTAGATTATCAAGATTGTATAGATAAGTCAAGAAAAAATATTTAGAAATATTTTTGAAAGTCAAATACTTCTCTGTTCAGTCAAAAGACACATAAAACTAGACTAGACTAGACAATTCTAGACCCACAAGACAGACAGACAAATCAGATAGCACTAGAAGGACAAGACTAGATATAGAAAACTATGGAAACAAGATTATACACCCAAAGTTAGACCACACAAGATCAGACAAGACCAAAGAATAGCAGAGAAGACCAGACAAGACCAGACAAGACCAAACAAGACCAGACAAAACCAGATAAGGCCAGACAAGACCAGACAAGCCCATACAAGACCAGACAGAACAGTCAAGACCAGACAAGACCGGACAAGACCAACCAAGACCAGAAAAGACCAGACAAGATAAGACAAGGCCAGACAAGACCTGACAAGAGCTGACAAGACCTGACAAGACCATACAAGACCAGACAAGACCAGACAAGACCAGACAAGACAAAACCAGACAAGACCAGACCAAATCAAACAAGATCAGACAAGACAAGACAAGACCAGACAAGACCAGACAAAACCAGATAAGACCAGACAAGACCAGACAAGCCCATACAAGACCAGACAAGAACAGACAAGACCAGACAAGACCAGACAGGACCAGACAAGACCAGAAAAGAACAGACAAGATAAGACAAGGCCAGATAAGACCTGACAAGACCATACAAGACAAGACCAGAAAAGGCAACTCCAGACAAGACCAGTTAAAACCAAACAAGACCAGACAAGACCAGACAAAACCAGACAAGACCAGACTTGACAAGACCATACAAGACCAGACAAGACCAGACAAGACCAGACAAGACCAGACAAGACCAGACAAGACCAGACAAGGCCAGACAAGACGAGACAAGGCCAGACAAGGGCAGACTAGACCAGACAAGTCCAGACAGGACCAGACGAAAACACACCGGACCAGGCAAAACCACGCAATGCCAGTAAAGACAAGGCAAGGCCAAAGAAGATCAGACAAGACGAGACAGGATCAGACAAGCCAGAAAACACCATATAACTACAGACAATCTATTTTTTTAAACTCTACAAGCTCACTTTTATAAAGTGTTCATTTCCAATAAAAAAGATGAAATTATCACGAACCCTTGGATTATAGGAAATTAAAAAGTCCAGCAGGCAACTAACTACCTAAGCTAAACCAATACAATAATTCAAAACGAAATTACCTGAACGCGAAGAAAAAACACAAAGGGCTAATAACCCAAATAAAAAAGAAAATTCTTTAATGATATAATAAAAACCGCTACAAATCAAATATTCATGGGATTTTTCAAAAAATACGCCGGTGTAACTAACGAAAAGCAATGAGCATATTCTCAAGCTATATAACAGCATGTATCTGGCAGAAATGACAGACTCGGAAATTATTCTCCAGAAAACTTCAGAAATTTAAATGCAAAAATCTCGTCTCGCTCTCGTTTGTTGTGTAAAAAATTACTCTCGTCTCAGTCTCGCTTACGCTCTTGGAACCGTTAGTCTCGTCTCGCTCTCGCTCTCGTAACCGCTAGTCTCTTCTCGCTCTCGCTCTCGTAACTGTTAGTCTCGTCTCGCTCTCGTTACCGTTTGTCTTGTCTCGTCTAATCTCGCCCAATATCGTTCTTGCTAGAACTTATTGTTAAGATAGTCCAAAACGACGTAATCATTCATTTTATTTTAAACTAATCACTGTCTCTTTACATAAATTTTCTATTTGGTTACTATTAATATCTTCTAATTTCGCTTTGTTCCACATCCACATGAAAATGTGGCGATAACACACCATAAATGTCTGTTTATATAAACCCTCTATTTTGTTGACTATTTAAATTTAATAATAAAAACGAACAAAATTTGAAATTGTCTACGACATCTATTTAATTATATAATGATTGTTGTTAATTGTTATATAATGAAAATTAACTTGCCCTAGCCCGCAGTTCAAATTTATGCAAGAAAATATTACGGCTGCCCGCATTAGAATCAAAGATTGAAGAAGAAATATGACCGGGATCAGAAACGAGACTCTCGTGACTCGCGAGAACGAGACCACATACGTTCTCGCTCTCGCGAGAGTGAGACCACATGCAGTCTCGTCTCGTTCTCGTCTCGCTTTTACGAGACGAGACGAGAAAAATATCGTTCTCGTGTGAAGCCGCCCTAGCATGGTCGGACGATTTGCCGTGTAAAATTATAAAAGAAGTTCTCCCAGAACTGATACCATCAATTGTACATTGTGAACTCTGCGTTTAAAACAGAAACCTTTCCCGATACATCGGTAAAAATACTAATTCACATGAAAGGAGATAAACTCGACTTAAACAACTACAGACCAGTAGTCTTACTATCAATAATAGAGAAGTAAATAGAAAACATCATTGAAAGTAGAGTCACATCATTTATGTCAAGATACAGAATAATTCCGTTTATATTAATTATTCCGGTTATATAATTATAAAATTTTAAAATTATAAAACATTCGTAAGTACAGATCAACAATAACAGCAATAGAAAATGTCTATGCAAAAATAATGAATGAAATAGACAAAGGAAATTGCACATTTGGAATTTTATGTGGTCTGTCGAAGGCGTTCGACAGAGTGTTTCACAGTATACTACTGCATAAACTGGAACGATAGGGAATCAGAGGCAACACGAAACGCTGGTGCCAATTAAATTTACCAAACCAAAAACAGGCTAGTTAAGGCTAAAGCAATTAACTCTTTAAAGAGAAATCAATTCGCTAGCCCCCGCAAAGGAAATTTGTCTAGGAGCGACTACAACAAAAACAGTTTAAGGATACTAGAAGTAATGAAATAATCTGGGAGATAGAAACAGTTACAGCAAAAATAGAGGCAGACAAAGGCCTAAGCTATAAATAGAAAGAGACCCAAAATATCGTAATGAACACAGCTATGGAAATAATATATATGGAAAAACTATATTATAAATACATTCTCGGATGAAATAATTCTAAACGGAAGAGATACGGAAG
The DNA here is from genome assembly GCA_944588485.1 of Phosphuga atrata. NCBI lineage: Eukaryota > Metazoa > Arthropoda > Insecta > Coleoptera > Silphidae > Phosphuga > Phosphuga atrata. Next base: position 29,906,321 of record OX155896.1, on the reverse strand, counting down.
ATGATCTAATGGGACCCTCAATAACAAAATCAGAAATAGAATGGGCCACCCGCACATTGAAAAAAAACACCTGGTCCTGATGAGATACCGGCAAAGCTCATAAAACTACTCGATGATAGAGGCATAGATAGCAGTTCTTCGGAAACTCTTTAACAAGATATATGAAACCGGCCAGTACCCCGATCAATAGCTGACATCAACCTTCATTCCCCTGCCAAAAAAAGACTAACGCAAAGAAATGCAAATATCAGATGCTTATTAGTCTTATGCGTCACCCCTTAAAACTATTTCTCCAAATAATACATCAGAGAATATTTAGAAACTGTGAACAAAATATCAGTGACTCACAATTCGGATTTAGACAAGGCCAGGGCATTCGAGAAGCACTAGTGGCAATACAAGTACTGATATAAAACTGCCACTATCAGTGGAAGGATGTGTGCCTATGTTTCATAGACTTCGAGAAGGTCTATGACAGAGTACAAAACCATAAATTACTAATAATACTGAGACAATTGGATATAAACGCCAGAGATATCCGCTGCATCGAAAATCTCTACCTGAATCAATCTGCTCACATAAAGATCGATGGAGAATATAGAAATAATGTTGGAATCTGCAGAGTAGTCCGACAGGGATGTGTTCTTTCGCCACTGCTGTTCATTTTGTACTCCGAGAATATCTTCCAGGCAGCACATGATAATAATGAAAAGGGTATTAAAGTCAAAGGAACATGGATTAACAACATTCGCTACGCGGATGACACGGTCTATGTTCGACCTCTAACATCTGGTCAACGCAATAGGAGAGCGCAGTAAGAGAATGGGCCTAAAAATAAACGCAAAAAAAAACAAATTCAAGATTAGTTCTCGTCAACCAGACATGTAACGAAATGTTGGACTAACATCGGACGGATCATCAATTGAGCGGGTGAACAAATTTAAATACCTTGAAGTATGGCTTACTGAAAAATGGGTATCTGACCTAGAAATAAGACGTTGTATAGAGAGCGCCCTCAACATTTCATGAAATTCTAATGAATCTTAACAAATACGGACTTTGACCTAAATCTAAAAATGAGATTCATAAAGTTTTACATTTGGTCGGTGTTACTATATGGCATGGATATATGGTCTTCGAGATGTGGCTATTCCGCAGAGTGCTGAAAATCCCATGTGGTCGCAAACATTTATTAGTGAATATTCATTAGCAGAAGAAGAAGGAAACAATTCGTAAAGGTCGGAAACCCTAAATCTTATACTACGGCCACGTCAGTCGGGGTGCCGCAAGGAACCATATTAGCCCCGTTGTTATTGGCGATATACACAGGTGACGTTATTCACTACATTGGAGCAGATAACAGTAAATTTGAAATGAAAGATTATGACAGGGGCAATTATAAAGATCGTAAATCGATAATCTACATGCTGCGTAGTCTGCGCGAGATTTAGATGGACCCATACTGTTGAACGTATACCACGCTTAAGTGGCAATCCACACTGGCATACGGTATATTAGTATGGGGCTCATTTTCACTCACACATGGAATACTTCTCGCCCAGAAAAGTATACACATACATATAAGTAGCGACAATGCGCATCAAAATAAAGAGAATGAAGAAAAGAAATTTTTTTTCTGTAATCGGTATCATGCAATGGTATGTTAACGTCCCTTTCACCGTTAGAGCCATTTTGAATCTTGCCTCTAATATTTGTTCTTCTTCATTATATTCTTTATCTTCTACAAATTTGAATGAAATGTTAGGGAGTGACTCAGTTGCCCATTCGAATAATTCTTTCGGCGTTTGGATTGGATAGGATATTCTTTGAAGACTAGTTCTAGCATCTAACCTTTTCAAAGTCCCACCCAGGCCATCGCACGCACCTTTGCCGTGAGAAGTTGGAAAAAAGTGCGGTGGAAAACTCGGCAGCTAAACCAAAATCTTTTAGGTGGTGAGTGAGATTGAATTTTTTTTCTGTTTTTGTACTGCGCACTTGCCCCATCAGAAAAATATGTAATTTTTTCAATTTTCTTAAAGTTTTTCTTTATAAAATCTACTAAATGCTTTTGTCAAAAAAAATAGTCCAAATTTTAATTTGTATTGCACGTTCCGTGGTGGAGTTGTTTTTAAAATTTGCAAAATATCATTACCATCATTTTCGTCAACGCTATCATTCACATTAATCGCAGTGTGAAAAATCCTTTCTGACATTGGTTCAGATATATTTTGCATTTTATTCTTTGAATACATCTTTTGAGAAACTTTCTTCTTTTTAATTGGTGAAGTTCCAATCAAACCCAAACCCTTGTTGATTGCATCAATCGCTTCATCAATTACTTTTCTGTCTCTTTCGAACGATGCTGGACTTTCAGGGATATGATATACGTCCCCCTAATCTTCATCAAACACTTCATTATTTAGCGAGGTGTTAGAGTTAAAATCATCAACTTCTTTGTGCTAAAAATATATTCATACGCACATCAAACATGTGATCGTGAAATATTGATAATAAATGAGCCGTTTATTTTGAAAGTGACCAAACTCCATTTATGTTCGAATCGAGATATTGAAGGTTTTGCATTGGAATGAAAATTTAAAAATATGGGTAACAGGTAACATAGTAGAATAATGTTTTGGTGTTTCTAAGGGTGTCAAATTTATTACCCCAATTAGCACATTTAACATTATTTTAGAAATAATATGTTTTTCATGGCTGTAATGGACTTGGGCCACTTTCAAAATCAATGAAATCACGTTTCCAATTCTTAAGAAAGCACAAGTCCATCCATACATAAAATAAATTTTCCTTGAAATAAAGATAAATGTATACACTTTTATGTCATAAAGTCAAGATTGATAATTAACAGTTGCTAAATAATTTTTACATTAATATTAATATTGTTTTAGTAATCATTATTCAGTCTTCTCCAGTTTGTGTATGCGGGAGGGATATAAAATAACTATTGTGGGCAGGTGATATAAAATGTGGTATACAAAGGTAGTATACCAAATTTCCTTGTATTTGAGGTTTGTATTTGAGTGGTCTCTTATTTTTTTTTGTAGTTTTTTATATTTTTAGATTTAAATTCAAATTCGAAGATTCCTAAGTTTTCTCTTGGTATATTTTAATATATTCATATTCTCATACAGGTTTTTTTTGCAATTTAATATGTTATAAACAAATCATTAACGAATTACTGAAAATTACAATGGTATATCAGGAGACACATATGAATCCATTAGCAAATCGAAACTGAAATTTGAAATTAAATTGTTTATAATAAACTCATCAGATCACAAAAACTTTAATTGCATATTTTCCATATCAGTTTGAAACTCTCTCACAATCAGTGGGACTTTCAAAATAAACTTTTTCATCACTTAATTAACCCAGCAAATTTTGATGTTACAAAATCTTAATGATTTTAAATATATTAGTAACAAGTTACTTCAGTTTAAAAACATCAAGTAAAAATCTAACTATTAAGGTAACTAACTCAATATTTTTGAAAAATGGACTTAGGCCACTTTCAAAATAAACGGCTCAAATAGTTAAACATACCTTCTCGTTAGATTGAAGTACGTTGTTATTTTCATTGTCTTTACGTAATTTCGACAAATTACGTCGGCACGTGTTGCTAATTGTTTGTCTCAGAGAGTCTTTTGTTATAGGTATATTCAATACCAATAAATGTTGCCTCAGGACTTTCCTGGGGCTCTGGTAATTCCGAACTGTCGGATGACTGGAGGAGACAAATTGAACGGGTTAAAGCATCTATCCGTTCGTATTTTTGACGATTTCGATAATTTGGAGGATAATTTTGGCATTATATGGTTCGAACTTTATGTAGTTTTCACTAAGTTTTTAGGTTATAAATACCACACGAATGTATCGCAGTAAGGACAAAATGTAAGGACAATGGAATGTAAGGACAAAAAACAGTTTACCTGCCGATTTAAAAGAACAAGAAACGTATAAGGCTTTTAGAATAAAAAAACTAAAACCGTCTTAATTGAAAAGTGCGATGATTTTAATTAAAAGGCATTCACTCGGTTAAAGATTTTTTGAAAGCAGCTAGATAGATACAGGCTAGGGTTTGTTAAAATGGTACTATAGTTTTATGTATTAAAATAATGTAGACTATAGTATCTTGGCGACTATAGTGTATGGTGGTATTTTAGATTAGCAGTGTATGTAATTCGCGATTAGTTTTGGACTAGGTACATAGGTAGAATCACAACATTTATTCATTAGATGGCTAGGAACTTCTTTTAGTTTGACTAGGGGGAAGACTATAATTTTATAAACTTTGTTATAAAAGTAGCCCGATTTGTTATACGGGTGTTATGAATTATCTTATATCTATATTATTATACATAACAAGACAAATAAACTATTTGATTAGACTAGACCAGTCAAACCAGACAAGAGCACACAAGACCAGACCAAACTAGACCTGGCTAGATCAGACGAGGTCAGACAAGAACAGAAAGATCTTTATCATGTTATAAATTTCAAATATTTTAAACATATTGTAGTTTTATAGGAAATAATATTGTTTATTAACTCTTAAAAAGCTTTTGATTTATGTCCGAAACTGTTTGAGTCATATCAAGAATGTTTACATTATTAAAATTTTCGGATGTTGGGTATTTGGTTAAGTTGTATCAAGAATATACGTGTTTCAATTTACGCGTCGGTTTTACAAATTTAATTATTCTCTAATTTGTCGAAATGTCAGGTAGCAGAAATTGGACAATGTTATATGCAAATTTTCAACGGATTAGCATAATTAATATTCAATTTAAGATATCTTTTTGCTGTGATACAATTTAGAATACTAAATAAAAATTATTTTGAAATATTTAGGTATAAACAGTAAACAATGTTATCGAATTCCCAAAAAGATTATACTGCATTTGCCAAACGGAATTTATAAAAATTAAGAAATAATCTAATTTGCAGAAATTATTCACAATAAACCAGATCGTCCCAAAAAATTATATATACAATTTGAATGATAAACTTTGAATAAATAAAATATAATGAGTGGGTGGATATAATTTTTGAGATATCCAAAATATGTATTCCAATTGATTTTTGTAAACGAATTAATTCTTCGTATTTTCTCAAAATCTAGTTCAAACTATATACAGGGCGTTAGGTAAACATGCGTCAAAAATTCAAGGGGTCATTCCTTGGCCTATTCTAAGAATATTTTGTCGTATGATGATTTCTGAAAAACCCTTTGTTTAGAAAATACCGGGTGAACAACATTTGCAACAGTAACAATATTTTATTATCAAAACATACATGTAAACTTTCTCAATCTACAATAAATATTCGAAATGACTTTCTCAAAGGACTGGTTGGTGGCCAAGGGCAACCGGCCATCGCTAACGGAGCCCCTCTGATACCTGGCGACCTCAGAGGGTATCAAGCCTTACCATGTCAAGCAGGGCTCTGACGTGGCGGATCTTTAGTTCCCTTGCTACTCGTGGGATTTATATGAATTCCAAAAGTAAAAATAATCCATGTGTGCGGGACCTAACCGACACAGAGAACAAGGAATTCAGCCCGGATTCCCGGGAAGACGGCCTTGACCTCACACTCGTAGACATGAGCAGTCCAGCCATGTCTACAGAGGCAAAGGTAGATGTTCTTGTAGGGACAGAGGAGGACTTGCCGCCTCCTGTCACAAAACAAGAATGACCAGCAGGCGCAACAAAATAGCCCAAGTGAACATCCATCATGCCAAAGCAGCTTCAGCTGTGATGGCTAGGATGTTCACCAAGCAGCACCTAGGGCTAGCGCTGCTTCAAGAACCCTGGACCTACGGAGGTAAGATCAGAGGCCTTAGCAACAGGGAATGTAAGTTGGTATGGGACAGCCGTGAGGTCTCCCCTAGAACTTGCATTATGGTAAGAAATGGCATAAATTACGTATGTCTTTCAGAATTTTTAACGCGGGATTTAGTACCGATTCAGGCCCTCATCAAGACCGAGGGTCTCCACCGCGAAGTAGTGATCGCATCAGCATACTTCCCCGGCGATGGTAACAGCATACCACCCATTGAAGTACAAAAGCTGGTGGAACACTGTATTTGGAGAAGGCTGCCACTCATCCTGGGATGTGACGCGAACGCACACAATGAGATGTGGGGCAGCACGGACACTAATAAGAGGGGTGAGTACCTTTTAGAATACCTCATTAAAGAGAACTTAATTGTGTACAACGTTGGGAACACACCAACATTTGTCACTAAAGTCAGAAATGAGGTACTGGATATTACGGTAGGTAGCGCTAACGTAACTAAACTAATTAAAAAGTGGAAGGTTTCAAGTGAGCCCTCAATGTCAGATCATAGGATCATAGAGTTTGAGCTGGAAGCAGCGAGTGAGGAAAACACCCCCATTCGAAACCCCAGACAAACTGTGTAGCCTATGTTTAGTTCCCAACTAAAAGAAAACCTAGAGCAGGTGACAGTGCGGGGTAGTATAAAACTCTACACCGTGCTGGAGCAGGCTGTAGGAGAAATAAATGTAGCAATCACCACGGCATTTGAATCCAGCTGCCCGGTAAAAACCGTGAAGGAGCATAAGGACGAAAAATGGTGGAACAAAAATTTGTCTACATTAAGAGCAAAAGTACGTAGGCTTTTTAACAAAGCCAAGCAATACGGAAATTGGCTAGAATACTCTGAGGTGCTTACCACCTACAACAAAGAAATCAGAAGGGCAAAAAGGGAAAACTTTAGGACCTTCTGTGAAAACAAAGAATCCACGCCGGTGGCAGCTAGACTGCACAAAGCACTAGCGAAGGATAAAGTGGAAATGACAACCACTCTCAAGAAACCGGATGGGACCATCACGGAGGATGAAGAGCAAAGAGCTCTCCTCCTACTAGAAACATTTTCCGGGATGTAGAGGATACAGGGAGACCGAGGGCTTGATGCAACCACGGAAACCAAGTCGGGCCGACTGGAAGAGGGCAGCATCCATCTGTACGGAAAACCGAATCAGATGGGCTATCGGCACTTTCCAGCCTTTTAAGGCCCCAGGTGTGGATGGACTAGTTCCTGCCTTCCTACAAAAGGGAGAGAGAGAACTAATGCCGTATCTTCTAAATATCTTTAGAAGTAGCTTAACGCTCGGATATATACCGGAGCTATGGAGAAGGGCTAAGGTGGTATTTATACCGAAGGTGGGGAAGAAAGACACCACTCAACCGAAGTGATTTAGACCCATTAGTCTAACATCTTTTATGTTAAAGACAACGGAGAAGGTGATTGATAATTACCTTAGGACGATAGTGCTGGTAGGTACACCAATACACAGGAGTCAGCATGCTTACAGAGCAGGGAAATCCACAGAAACCGCCCTGTATCAGCTGACAAACGAAATAGAAGCAGCACTAGAGACAAAGGAAGTAGCGATATGTGCCTTCTTGGATATAGAGGGAGCTTTTGACAACACCTCACACGAGGCTGTCAGGGCGGCCCTCGAAAGAAGGAATATCGACAGCACTATCTCAAAGTGGATGGGAGAAATGCTGAGAACTAGAACGGCGGAGACTCAAGTGGGAAAAGACACCATTAAGATCTCCAAAACTCGAGGGTGCCCACAGGGAGGTGTACTATCACCGCTAATGTGGAGCCTGGTAGTTGATGAACGACTGGTTAGGCTAAACGACCTAGACATCAAATGTCAAGGTTACGCCGATGACATAGTCATAATGGCTAGAGGGAAATTTGAGGGAACGCTCTGTGAAATTGTTCAGAGAGGCCTCAACGTAACTACTAAATGGTGTCAAACAGTGGGACTGAAACTCAACCCGAGCAAAACCACGGTGATACCATTTACTAGAAGGAGAAAACTAAACTGCCTACATCCCATACTCATAGATGGGAAGGCAGTAGAACACCAACATGAGATAAGGTATCTGGGTATCACACTAGATAGCAAACTCCTATGGAATAGACATGCTGAGGCAGTGGTAGGTAAAGCCAAACGCGCCATAATGGTGTGCAGAAATCTGGCAGGAAAAACGTGGGGTTGTAACCCCACTATCCTGCGATGGATGTACACCATCATAGTGAGACCTGCAATCACTGGTTTCACTGGTCACTGGATAGTGAGACCTGCAACGGCAGTTGCGTGGAGAAGTAGAATCAAGCTGGCCTCTATGAGGTAACAACTTGAGAAGATTCAAAGACTGGCGTGTGTCTGCATTACGGGGGCGATGGGGTCGTGTCCGACAGCAGCATTGGAGCTGCTGCTGGATCTGACTCCGCTTCACCTTGTGGTGGAGAGCGCCGCCAGATCGGCGATCGTAAGATTCAGCAAGGAAGGAATGGGCAGAGGGAAAATAATCGGGAGCAGAGTCCGAAACAGCCCCGCTGCCAAGATCCCCTGGCTGGAAGTACCAAAAGACGAAATGGTATGCAAATACCACTTCGAGAAAAACTACACAGCAATGTGTAGTAGTAAAGCCGATTGGAGCGACGAATCCTCAGCATACCACATAGAGCAAAATCAAGTCGTATAGTGGTATCAAGTGGTATACAGATGGTTCGAAGACAAAGGAAGGCACTGGTGCAGGAGTGTTTGGACCTCGTACCAAATACTTCGAATCCATGGGAACATCCCCAAGTATCTTACAAGCAGAGGTACACGCAATCAAAAGATGTGCACAGTTCAACCTCGACAGGAATTACCGCAAAAAAACGAATTTCTATCCTGTCAGATAGCCAAGCAGTCATCAAGGCCATTAGCTCATACACCATCAGATCCAAACTGGTATGGGACTGTATGGTGAAGCTGAACAAGCTTGGCAGGGATAATAATGTAACGCTATACTGGGTACCAGGACACACTGGTATAGACGGAAACGAAGAAGCCGATCACCTAGCAAACAAGGGATCCAGTAGCCCCTTTATAGGTCCGGAACCCTTTTGCGGTATGGGGGTGAACACCATCCGCAAAAGTTTAGATGAAGAAATAAGAGGAAAATGAATGAAAACCTGAAAAGAACTTGTACACCAACACTTGGAGGAGGAGGGTGGGGTACAATAGATCTATAAAGGTCGCAGTACAAGTCGTCACCACCATACCTACAATCTACATGACTTCCTCCCGCCTGTATACAAGCATTCAATATTCTCGTGATTGAGTGCCGAACTTTTTCAAACACACCAGGGTTGTTTCTAATCGAGTTACACCCAGCAATTATCCGATTTCGCAATTCGTTCAAATTTTCAAATGGAGTAGCGTAAAATAATGACTTCAGATAGCCCCATAAGAAATAATATAAGGAGTTTTAGTCTGGAGATCGAGCAGGCCATGCTAGTGACTTAATCCAGCGACCTCCGTATGTTGCTGTTAATAAATCACGAGAATCCAAACTGAAATGTGGTGGTGCACCATCCTGCTTAAACCACATTGCAATTCTTTTCACCAATTTACCTGCCTAGCACTAGGTACATTCTGCAAAAACTCGGGCAGTGTTTCTTCCAAAAAGTTGCGATACATTTCGCTATTAAGTCTTGCTGGTAGAAATACCGGTTCAATTAGATAGTCACTCACAATTCCAATCCAAACATTCAAGGAGAATTGATGTTGAAATCGATATTCACATACCTCATGCGGATTTTCATCTGCTCACACACGGTTGTTATGAAAATTCCTTATTACATTTCTTGAAAAACTAGCTTCATCGCTGAAAAGAAAATCAGTCTCAGGAAATGGGAATTAGAACTAATGTTTGCAAAAGCCATTGACATCACTCAATAGGTCGACGATAATCAGCAGGTAGTAGTGCGTCAGGGACTAAAAATGAAAAATATTTCGTTCGTTTCTGATCAGAAAGAAAACGGAAAATTTCGTTTTCGTTATTTACGTTCTCACCCAAAACATTTCGTTTTCGTTTTTGTGAACCTAAATTAAATAAATAACGGTTAAAACCGGTTTTTCAAATTTGTGAGACAAGGATAAACATAAAAAATTCAATAAATTTTTTTATTGACATAATTAATACTCCATATTTTGTTTTTTGTTTAGACTTTTTTTTAAAGCAAAAAATGTCTTTCAATTCATATTGAAAATATTAGAAATGCGGCAGCAATACAGGAATCGGTGGTGAAATGGCTTATGCAAGTGGAGTTGATTGCAAACCATTATATTTGTCCTGTGTGTGGGGCAAATATGTAATTGAACAAAGTGGCAAAAAACGATGGTTATCGGTAGAGGTGCAAAAAAGGAGTTTCTGCGTAGAAACGTAACTTTACTAGAAGCCTTCGGAAGAGAAGTTGGTTTGAGTTGAGCCATTGGCTATTATGTAGAATACACTCCTTCATTGAAACTTAGGGTTGCGGACTTAATACTGACAGTAATTCTGACAGTATTAACTTTTCAGTTTTTTACTCGACCCCTTCAATGCTTTCTTTCTTGCCCAAAGAATGTTACAGTTCAATACCATCAATCGTAAATGGTTTGTAAATTTTTAATGTATATTATTTTAAATTACTGATAGTATTACCCTTTCCATTTTTCAATCAAGCCCCTTAATGATTTCATGCTTGCCAAGAGAAAGTTACAATTTAATACCATCAATCGTATCGATCAACTCTCGATTCAATATAGGACAATGCAGCAAGGACCGTTGGTTTAACCCCGGCACAGTGGGGCCGAATGCATGATTTCTTGGCAAAAATTATTTGAGCTAAATTTTTACTATAAAATGATAAGTACAAATCTTTTTAATAACAATACAAGTACTTTAATACAATAAGTTAGGTTAATACGTATTTTTTTCTGAACTATATACATGTATGTAAATTTATGGAAGTGTCCAACCAGTTTTTATAAGAACCTGTCATGTTTTCTGTTAGCTTTTTGCCATCTTTTCTTGAAATCAGCTCCAAAAATGAAATCTTTCTATCAAGATCCGGAATTAGGTCTTTAGGACACTTTGTACATATTTCAAAGATTTTTTTTCATAAATTTTACTTGATTTACTTGATATCACTAACCATTTTGCCACAAAAAAATCGTGAAAACTTGGTATTCTTTTGCCCTCTAAACCAGCATTATCTCCAATTGGCGCAAACATGCGCAGCTTTTTTTTTCAAATTAATCGTGAACAACTAATGCAAAAACAAAACAAAATACAGTTGCAAACATGATATGCACTGATGTCAACTAAATTCGTACAAATAAACGTTACACCCTTTAATTATAATTTTCATTTACGCGTCTTTAATAAATATTATTTACTCGTTATATACGCGTTAATTAATATTATAACATATTACTAAACATCATACAATTAAAATTAATATATATATATATATATATATATATATATATATATATATATATATATATATATATATATATATATATATATGTTGTATTGTTTTCTCGGGGATTCCGCGTTGATGCTGAGGGTTGGCTCTGAAAAGAACCGGATTCTCGACGTTTCGGCGAACTAACATTCGCCATTCTCAAGAGATATATGCGTCCGTGCGGGTCAACCGTTAGACGCATACTGTACTGTAGACGCATAGAGAATGGCGAATTTTAGTTCGCCGAAACGTCGAGAATCCGGTTCTTTTCAGAGCCAACCCTCAGCATCAACGCGGAATCCCCGAGAAAACAATACAACACAGGTATCTATCCGCGAAAACCTCAAATACAATATATATATATATATATATATATATATATATATATATAGTATATATATATATATATATATATATATATATATATATATATATATATATATATATATATATATATATATATATAGTAACCTGTAGGTAAGGATGCCATACTGATAAAACTATTAAATCTGAGCCTCGATGATTACTTCTGAAATGAACTTTAGCTTCAGCTGCTTCAGGCAAGTCTAGTTGCTGAAAACAAATGCTAGATCGCGGCTGCTTGATAGCATGCGGTAAAATGTTGAAACAGGATGACCCGTGTCGTGTGTACACATGTATACGCTCGCCGAGATCTTCAATGATATTTCGCAAACCTTGTGAACCTGTTAATTCTTGACATGTACCTACATATATATATAGTTTTAAAAAATTACATATTACACTTTGTATTATTATTTACAAACGTTGTATTTATCAATTAATATTCAAAACTTAGTTAAAATAATTTTTGCCAAGAATTCATACATTTGGCCCCACTGTGCCCGGTTACATTAGGTTGCCCGCCGCGATACGGGCAGATAAATAAAGACAACATACGCGCGGCAGCGCGAATTCTTGATCCAATATAGCACAATGTAGCAAGTACCGTTGGTTTAACCCCGGTTACATTATGTTGCCGCCGCGAAGTGGGCAGATAAATCAAGACAACATATAGGAATACTCCATGTCGAATGATCTGCCGGAGTTGAGAGCGATCCTCTATGGTTTCTGGTGAAATTTTAAGTTGCTCCAGGTCTGATTTTACTGTGATAAACTTTGTATCTTTGGTGATCTATTACCCTTTCCCTCTACCTGTCGTGGTGAGTCTCCTGTTCGTGAGTCGTGGACATTCATGCGGGTTAAATGTCCATAGAGGGTTAGGCGCCTTTTCCTATGATGCAAATATTTCCATTCATGCTGAATCCTATTTCCCTAGATTCCCTAGAAAGTAATTGTAATTTCCCTAAATTACAATTACTTTAAGAAAAAAAAAAAAACTTGCTTACATGTCAGTTTCTTTATATATATATATATATATATATATATATATATATATATATATATATATATATGTATATATATATATATATATATATATATATATATATATATATATATATAGGCGAATTGTGCTTAAGATGACATACTTTTTGTTTGGAAGCCAATATTTCATTATTGAAAGGCGATAAAATATAAATCTAAGGGTACACATTAAAAACGTTTATTTACGAAGTACACAAAATTATCTTGACGCTAAAAAAAATTACAGAATTGAAATTAAATAACAAAAACATCAATCATGCCCAAGTGGGTATGTGGGACACGTCTGTCTAAGTTGACATACCTAATTATCGGTGCACAATTCACATTTGAATAGCTTAGTTCTTGCTTGCACCATAGCTTACATAACTGGCAACATACCCAATGCTCTCCTGGCTTCGATTTGCTATATAATTCGTTGCAATAAAGGCATACATCTTCGAAGTCATCCCGAAGGTTACCACGCTTCATTTGGTTTCGAGTTCAAATACTCTGGCGATTTTCGATATCTAATGCTCTGGCGAGTCAATACAACAGGATTTTAAAAACAGCGGACGGTTGCTATGTCATCTTACCCTACGAGGCAAATAATATTTGCCGCCTTTTGTGACTTAAAGCTTTGAGGTTACTTAAATTATTCCTCGATATTCCTAGCCCATATTAATCGCAGTTCATAACAAAGTAGTCAATACAACAAAAAAAGTACCTGATACAAATTTATGGGCAGGAACACTTTTATTACAAAAATATTTTTGGGTGACGAAATCAAAACATTGCACACCACATCCAAACAACGCAAGCGGGATGTCACTAAAGTTTTGAGTAGTGGCACTGTATGTGAGCCGACATGTAAACTCCATCTACGTACTTGTGGCACGTATAGTTTAACAGATGTAAGCATTGTGTCATCTTACCTGAGTATGTCATCTTAAGCACAATTCCCCTACATATATAAACCAACGGTCCTTGCCACATTGTCCTATTGGATCGAGAGTTGATCGAAACAATTGATGGTATTAAATTGTAAAATTCTCTTGGTAAGCATGAAATCATTGAGGGGCTTGAGTGAAAAACTGAAAGGTTAATGCTATCATCATTAAATTTATTTTCTTGTAACTTGTAGCCTACGATTAAGTTGTCAGTAAGTCACCGAAACTAGTCAGGTGAATAAATATAAACTTATAAAAAGCCTTTTCATTTCCCATTCACAATAAAACAAACCATGAATAATAGGGATGATAATAACCAACAGTTAATACTATCAGTAATTTAAAATAATATACATTAAAAATTTACAAACCATTGACGATTGATGGTATTGAACTGTAACATTCGCTGGGCAAGAATTAAATCATTAAGGGGCTCGAGTTAATACTGTCAGTATTAAGTCCGCAACCCTAAGTTTCAATGAAGGAGTCTAAAAACTTTTAAAAACTTTTTTACTACCACTGCTGTACGGTTTACTGCGCATGCATCATTTAAGTTTCAAAAACTGCCAGCCGAGTGTGACCTAAAAGCAAAGTCTACCGATATTTCCTTTGTTAACCTTTGTTTTAAAGCGCACGTACCTCACACCTCGTTTTGCGCGGTTCTTCATAATAACGACCTAACAAGAATCGAATATCTGTTGTATTATGTGATTTAGTAGAAATATTTTTTATATTTTCTATCGGTTTTAAAAATTGCTGAAATTTACTCATTTTAAAAATTTCATCTTTTTCTGTTGAAGTTGATCCTAGAGATGCCTCTTCTTCGAAATTATTATTTTCGTTATTGTTCTTTAATACATTCTATACATACGTGATGTAGTTTTTAACTATATCTATTTGTAAAGCCGATAAAACGGCTTTAAATCTGGGATCCAGAAAATTTCCGAAAGAATCACATCTTTCCCTTTCCCGTTCGTTTAAGGAATCCACTATTTTTGTTGAGAACTGGCTGCAGATTTTATTTGTTTCCACTTTGCATTTTAACCACGCAGAATAAAAATCTTCGAGTAACAAATGTTTGGTTTGAAATAATTTTGATGTTATCTTCGCTGTATTTAAAGCTTTAGTTGTTTTGTATATCTGACCAATTCTTTACGCTTAAACATAGCTCCTCAATGCTTCCGGCCATGTAGCTAAAAAAATCTCTCAGTAATAGAAGTCTCTCCAGCATATCGTGGGCGCTGTACCATCGCGTTACACAATCTAGAATGGGTTTCTTAAGTTTCATTGTTTCAATTATTGTTAAAATATTTATTGTTCTAAATTTTTTGTAAACCTTTCTAGCTTTACATATTATCGATCGAATGCAGTCTTTTTTTAACAAATCATCCACCCACATCATCAAGTTGCAAAGTATGTGCAGCGCACCTTAGACTTCGTACGATGAGGCTACATTCAGAATTCGTAGCAATGTCACCTAAAGAAGCATCTAGTTCCGTAATAAATGCATTACTTTCACTTTCTTCTTCTTTATTTTCTCTATTTTCATTTTCTTGACCTTCATTTTCTCGATCTTCATTTTCTTGGTCTTCATTTTCTTCTTCGTCACCACTTTGAGACCCCATTGTCTGTTGTTATACTGAAGACTTCCTTTAAATCAATATCATATTCTTCTAAGACCTTTAATATTATTTTTGAAAGGTATGAGGAAGCATGCTTTTCCTTCAATTCCCTCATCGCCAACGTCCTTAAAACTAAACAGTTATTATTTCCGACAAACTGAACGTAGATTCCTAATATACTTATGTGGGAGGGAGGCCGTGGAATAGGTATATCACTCACGGTTTGCAGACGAATTTATTTAAAATCACATAATACAAATATACAAGAGATACATACACAGTATTAAGGGAATGGCGGAGCTGCAACGTATTCTGAGAACTTGGATATGACTTGAAGAAACCTGCACTATTAAGTTGGGTGGAACTGATGTGTCGGAGGCGCTCGTACTCGGACTGTCTTCGTACCTTTATTGACTTGTGTTTATTCGGGGCTCCCAGTATTTATATTACGTCCAGGTATACTGGTCCCTTCTCTGGAGGTGATTATTTTTCTTTCTTCGGTTATATCGTCCCTTTGGTGATTACCGATGCTCAGGAGAAAAATATCCAGTTGTAATCTTCTCGAGGATTACACTATCGACCTTCATAAAATATTTTCGGAAAATTGTCCAAGTATTTGGGCAATTATTGTAATGCCCTCGTAAAACTTAAAAAACGTATGCGGTCAGGGGACCGTCAGGGGTCAGGAACGAAGTTCCTCGCGCATTCAACAAAACAACTTCTATTTTTGAATTATTATTAAAATAATGAAAGTGCACACAAATGTTTGTGTCATAATGCAACTAGACATTTGGCATTGAGCATTCATCATGTTCCTCGTATGGCGCTTCGAATGATTGAGAACTTGGACTAATTAATTTCTGAACTTCATTATTACCTGATGATTGAATTTAGTTATTCAGAAAGTGACTAAATATTACTTTTTAGGGTTCCGTACCGAAAACGGAACCCTTATAGGATCACTTTGTTGCCCGTCTATCTGACTATCCGTCCGTCCGTCTGTCTGTCTGTCAAGACCATTTTTCTCAGGAACCCGTAGAGGTAACAAGTTGAAATTTGTATCAAAACTCGGGTATGCGGTCTCTTTCAGCTGTGAAAAAATAAAAACTTGTAAGTCAACGCGATCAAAAGATATGACCGTTTATGTCGCATATTTTGCGATTTCACAAGGGAATCAAAACCTATAGGGTACTTCCCGTTGACCTAGAATCATGAAATTTGGCAAGAAGCGGTGTCTTATAGCACATGTAAAGGGAAAAATCTGAAAACCCTAAATATGTAGTTTAATTACAAGAAAAATGCGAATTTATTATTTGAAACTTATGAAAATACACTAGTTTGTTGCGTGGTATTTTCAGGCAACAGAAGCATATGGGTTGCATACAGCTAGGTCCTCCTAAAGATACCTTACTTACAAGTTTGTGCGGAACCCTCGGTGCGCGAGTCACAACTCGCACTTGGCCGGTTTTTTTTTTTAGTTTCTTCATTATTTTGGACTAAAATAGTCGGTAATGAATCTTCTTTTGATGATTGTATCAGGTTCAACACATTTCTTCTTTGATTTAAATTTATCTTTGTATATTTGAACGCCTTCAGCATCTTCTAAATCTGTAGTTTTTAAAATTTATTTTTTCTTTTTTCTCTGTCGATACACTTTTGGACGCTGTGCTTGTGATTTTACTATCATCTCTCTATAATGTATATAAATATAGTAAAAAAATAGCTAACACTTGAATCACATGTACGATAAGTAAGCAATTGCATCAAATTATAAAATTGTAACCTACTTTTCTAAATCTTTATTTTGTATAATTCTTTTTTTTCTTTTTTCTCTATCGATTTTTTTTTGACGCTGAGCTTGTGATTTCACTATTGTCTCTCTAAAATGTAAATGTCATAGTGATATAGTGAAATCTATTAGATTGTGCAAAACCGAGTTATTGCATGATCTGCCGACAGTTCGTGTATTCTATTTGAAATACTTGATACGTCTAGCTAGTTCGTGAAACCATCTTAAATATGTTTCTTTATTTATCTCTTTATTAATAGGTCTGATAATTAAGACACGTAGCCTTATACTATCAGATGACAGCACTTAGGCATTTCTGGAGTCGAATTGGTAAGTAAGATAGTGTAAATCCCAGTTAAACTAGTTCCTCATAAAATTTCGCGAGCTGAGCTTGCATGAGATTTCATGAGCTACAAGAATTAGATGAACTACTCGAACTGCCGACAGATCATGCAATGGCTCAGTTCTAAACAATCTGACTAATTTCACTATATAACTACGACATATATAAATATAATAAATATCAATCACTCAAATTAGATGTACGATAAACATGTGTAAACAGTTAGAAACTGCTTCAAATGTTACAGTTTTATTTTTGTAAACTTACTTTTTTTCAATATCTTTTATCCTTTCTTGACTTTCCATTTCTCAAAATCTAATTAAAATAATGAGTATAAAATAAACAATATAACTCTCCTATGATTTAAAACAACAAAAAAGAAAAAAATATGTTTGAACATTTTTTTCTTGTTCTTGTTTAGTTTTAAGGTTATAAACAGACCGCCCTCGTCTGTCACTCTGCGAAAGAAATAGAGAGCACGCATTATAGAAATATACACTGAGAGAAAGAGAAAAAACCGGCCAAGTGCGAGTTGTGACTCGCGCACCGAGAGTTCCGTACAAACTTGTAAGTAAAGTATCTCTTAGGTTTTTTGGTAAGGACGTAGCAAGCCCATTCAGTTAACTTGACAACTGGCCCTCCTGAATTCTACAAAATATTTTATTACCATACATCCCCCATTCACCATGAGTGTTTAGGGGTTCTGGAACTTCACTATTTGTTTTTACTGCACTATTTGATTTTGCCTGTATACCTATATACCCTGTATAAAGGTATACAGGGTGTTTTTTTTAAACAACACGTATATTTTTAAAGTTATAAAAAGAAAACTTTATTACAGTATTACACTTATTCACTAACTTATATTAAGATCTAACTATTTCTAGATCAATTTCGAAACTCTTAACATTCAGTTGTTCAATTGACTGCTTTTGGGCAATTGACAAAAAAAAATATAGGGCTATATTATTAAGTATAATATACTTAAATTATATTATCTACAACATATTATGTAGATTATGTAGATTATAGTATAGTATTATTATGTAGATTATCAACATAGTATGTAGATTATATAGAAAAATTAGACGAAATATAATATATACAGGATGTTACGGGACTTGAGTATGTCGCATGTCGGTTATAAACAAGCAAAATTTAGACATAATATATACCCTGTATATATTATGTATATAGAGCGTACGTGATGAAATGCATAACTAATATAAACAAAGAAAATTCAGAATAAACAGCTTGGTACCAACACATACTTTTTAACCTTCGGACCTAACCGAAGACTAAACTGTCAATACCACTACGACAACATTAGTGTATTTTCATAAGTTTCTAATAGTAAATTCGCATTTTTTCTTGTAATTAAAGTACATATTTACGGTTTTCAGATTTTTCCCTTTACATGTGCTGTGAATCAGCTTCTTGCCAAATTTCATGATTCTAGGTCAACGGGAAGTACCCTATAGGTTTTGATTCCCTTGTGAAATCGCAAAATATGCGACATAAACGGTCATATCTTATGCGACATAACGGACATAACGATCTTTTGATCGCGTTGACTTACAAGTTTGATTTTTTCACAGCTAAAAGAGACCGCAGACCCGAGTATTTGATACAAATTTCAACTTGTTACCTCTACGCGTTCCTGAGAAAAATGGTCTTGGCAGACAGACAGACGGACAGAAAGACAGACAGACAGACAGGTGGACAACAAAGTGATCCTATAAGGGTTCCGTTTTCGGTACGGAACCTTAAAAAAGAGAGAGCGCGCGGTATAGAAATATACACTGAGAGAAAGAGAAAGGCGCGTAACGGACAGCGTACGTAAACGTAACGTTTTCTGCCGAATCGCTCCTACCGAGACCTCCCTAAAGTAAAGTGACCACATTTTCATTGAGACTAAGCGGGACAAATAAGAATTATAATTTAGTTATGAAAGCAGACCAATAATTCAAAAAATATATTTTATCTACTCACTCACCAAAATGAACACATTTATAAATATATTATTGTATATGAAGGATGCCATTATAATTATCGTGTGTAAAATTATCCAAATCGTGCGTAAAAGTACAATGTAAATCAAATGGAGTTTCATTATTTAACGATTTCTGTTTGTTGTTACTATGGCAACCAATTGCATCACTAAACAAAAATCAACGACGTAGTGAAAATAAATTTTCTGACATATATTAGAATTGTATTAATTTTTCTTATTTTGAATTAAGAAGTCTCGGCCTGTCAATCTGGATTTATCTGGCTCTAATATAACTTAACCTAACCATAACCTAATCTAGATTAAATCTACTCATTGCGATTAAACCCATCGCAACTCATGTACAGAAGCCCTTCTTCACTCACTTGCATTATAAACTACTATTATTGTATACATTTATATACTTGTCTATAATTATACAAAAATGTATTTACATACATTTAAAATTAGAAATGCAGATATTTTCTAAAAAGCGGGACATTTTTAAAATTCGGCGGGACGCGGGACTGTCCTCCAAAACGCGGGACTGTCCCGCCAAAATCGGGACCTGTGGTCACTTTACCCTATCGACCCTCATAAAATATTTACGGAAATTTGTCCGAAAGTTTTTGGGTAATTATTGTAATGCCCTCTTAAAACTAAATAAGATTGCCGCTACTTCACTTCTATCAAATCTGCTTGCTATATCAATTTTTAAAAATAATAATTTCCCCATCAATATTTTCTTTTAAATTATAAGCTTCTGATGACACATTTTTTTTTAATTATTTCTTTATTAATTTAAATTGTATTGTCTTGTCCATCAATTATCGGATCTAAAACTTTTCGAAAACCAGGATCATTAAATATACTGAATGGACGTCCGTTAACTGTTACTAGTTCTGTACACGCTTCCTTAAAAAAAACAGGAGTAATGTTGACTGAAATATTGGTATTTCATTTTATAACATCATCTAAAATGGTTTGAATATTTAGGCGCTTTTTTAGCTGGTGGTGATAAATTGGACGAGGATGCACGTGACGGACCTGCAGATATGTTTTTTATGATAGGATTGCAAATGACGCTGCAAGTTCCCTGCATGATTTCCCTTTATTGATGCGTAGCAGCCTTCAACTTTACAAGTTGATTAATATGTTACTGAATCTTATACAAAAAGAAATCAAAATGGATTATTTTGATTTCTTCCCATTCTAAAGCAGCTTAAAAATGTTTTTATCTACGACCACTATTGTAAATGCCCATTATTGTACAGTTCGTGGACTATGTAAATACATCATAACACACAAGTATGTAACAGTCCGCGATTAATGATAAGTTATGATTGATAACAAACACGTGCGTTTGGTTTACGATTCGTTGATTGGTTGAGAGCTGCTACGTTCATACGTTCAGCGCCCCCCCGAGCCATAATTCAAACTAACGGAAATTGACATTGCGTACATTGGGTTGCCTATATATACGAGCACTATTATTCCAGTTTAACCCATTAAGAATGTATTTCTTTTCATTTCAAGTCAGTCAAGTCAGTGATCAAGTTAAATAATGTCGACTAACAGTTGTATGTGACTGTTTGTTTATTATAATGTTAAATAATGTTAATTAAATAAACATTAAACCTAATAAGAAACAAATTTGTTACATCAAACATATTTTTCTTATTAAACAGAAATTAATTAGTGTGGTCGTAGATAAAGTATAGTACATAACTTGAGTTGTAAGGCAATTACGTACTCGCTGAATTACTGTTCCGCTCGTACGTAATATGCTTCTTACTACTCTTGTTACGTAATATAATATTCTAAGTTTGTTTTGTTATTATTTAGAAAGTTTATCTTTTAATCTATGTATAATAACAACTTCACAAAATTTGTACAGTATCTTAAGAACACAAACAGAAAACAAAATACAGACCGATACCGACAACAAATGTAATTAAATTGCCTAAGAAATCCATTGGACCAATGGAAGCCATTTGAGCAGATTCATATTATACAGTAACGTAACAACACGTATGCACGTGTCAAATGTAGAATTTAAAATTTTGAATTTATATCTAAACGATTTAAAAATAAAACCGGTTTAAACCGGTAACCGAAATTATTTATTTCGATTTCAATCATGAATGTAAAATTGAAATTTCGTTTTCGTTCTTTCAAATATTTCGGTAAATTTCGTTTTCTTTTCGTTCCGATCTTCGTCCCAGAGTGCGTCAACACCTTGAATGTGGTATGGCTAGAACAAATTGCCCTTAAGATTTTTCCAAACTGCCCAATGACTTAGATTCAAAGTATTGACAATCTGTCGCATAGAAGTAACTTGTACTAAGTACCTGGATCTTCGTCTATGCTGTGCAGCATATTCTGCTCCAGCTGTACTGTTCTTACTGTCATTAATCTTCCTGGGCCTCCATTTCCTTTCAATGTGCCTGTTCACGAAGAAGTCGGTGAATGTTTTCGAAGATTTTTCGTTCGGGGATATTACGGCTAGGAATCCGCTCAATGTACAATGTATTTTTGTGGCATGCCCCACCTAAGCCTTTCTAAAAATGTTATGCCCCCCCCCTCCTATGTAACATATACTTAATATTTAACACTAAAAAATTGTATTGTTCACTTAAGAAACTTAATTGATACGTTTTTCCTAAAACGAAATCACTAGGAAATTGTTACGCAACAAGAAAATTTCCAAAACATTTAATGAAAAACTGAAATTCAAATTCGAAATAACTTTAATAAAAAAAACGCCAACAATTTGCGTTGGAATGCGTAGAAAGATTACGCACCAAAAAACCTTTAGTTTCTTCAAATTGGACTTTTCATTGAACCAAAACGACGCCGGAACTTTCCCGTTCAACGCTGCCGTGGGACTTCGATTAATCAGATAAACTGCTGCTTGGACTGCCTGAAAAAAACTGCTGCTTGGACTGCCTGAAAAACTGAAATTCAAATTCTAAATAATTTTAATAAAGATTTTTTTATATTAATATATTATTTTATTTTAGTGAGATCCTTGCGCTTATGCTCTGATGCACTGACGTTGAGCGCGTCAATGTCGCTGCGCTCGAATTGCGCCCCATATATTTCCATAGTGCATAATACTATCGCTATGTCGTGGCGGCTTTGACGCTGCGTTAGTGACGTCAGAGCCGCTTTGCTCGGAAGTCTACCTTTAGGTTCCAACTTTTTTTAAGTCTGTTGGTTAGCTTCAGTCTCAAGTCCCCCCGTTTTGTTATATCCAGACGATATCTTTTTTACCAGTAAAGCATTTAAAGCAGTAAATCTACATTCAGCTAAATATGAAGATGGAAACGGTAACAATAGTTTTATTACACATTTGGTTGAATTTGGTTATTTGATTTCTGTTTCCTCACAATGCCATGCAATCGCTCCTTTTATATTAAATAAAATTTTATCTGACTCGTCATTTGGCAATTATGGGAGTTCTTCTTGATACTGCATATTTGATATATCAGACAAATCCACTAATTTTGGCTGCATCATCCATATTAGAAAAGAAATTTGTTTTGAATCAGAAAATCTTTCTTTTAAATCAGCCGATAGTATTCCCAGATGATCGACAATAATGAGACGGTGTTTCTAAAAACTTTCATCATGAATCCAAATGTCGATATCTGCTGAAATAGTTAAGCGTAGTTAAGTTCTCGGAGGGTTTGTTATCGGCGAGCTTCTTCTCGCTGTTCGGTATCGGCATTGTTTTTATCGGCGTACGAACTGGATTGCAATTTTCCAGTAATCTCAAAGCGTTTCAGCATTCTTCGGAGGTAATTCTTTTGACTCAAGCTAAAACCCTCGTCAGTCTGTTCGATGTTGATTCCGAGGAACAATTTGAGCTCCCCCAAGTCTTTCATTCGGAATTTTCCTCTCAATTCTTCCTTGAAAAATAGATCCTTGAATTTTCTAGAGTTTTTCCCTCAAACAATAATATCAACATAAAGAAGCAGGAACACCTACATAGTGTTATCGTTCTTCCGATATGCTCAGATCTTTTGAAATCAAGGTTGGTTAAGAATTTGTCGATGGTTTGATTCAACGCTCTCGGTGCTTGTTTCAGTTCGTAGAACGCTTTCTTCAGTTTGCGGACTAAATTTCCTTTGCCCTTGAAACCGTCGGGAATTTTCATATAAAGCTCCTCCTGAATTTCACCCTGTATAAATGCATTTTTAACATATACATGGTAGACGGTGCAGTTCTGCTCGACAATTACGGATAATAGGATTCTCAGCGTTGTAAGTCTTGCCAATTGGGCATATGTTTCTTCGTAGTCAAAACCATATTTCTGCGCACAACCCTAGATTACTTGTCTAGTCTTGTAGCGCTCAATGTTCGCGCGCTTAACCTTGAAAACCCAGTTGCTATTGAGTGTGTATTTTCCTTCGGGAAGTGGTGTTAATTTCAAGGCTTCGTTTTCCTCAAGTGCGCTTATTTCTTCGGAGACTCCGTCCATCCATTGATGTTTGTCATCACGAGTGACGATTTCCTTGTAGTTGCTCGGTACATCTTCCACGGAAACTTCGGCGTGCAACGCCAGGATTACATAATTTTCTGTTTCATCGTCCAAGTAATAGTCCTGCAGATAACGTTGCCTCTTTCCTCTCGTAGTTCGACTAGATGTTCCTTTATTATCCGGTTCTTTTGCCTTGTCCTGTTTCTCCTGTGAGCTTTCGTAAGTCCCCATTTTACCGAGTCTCACTTCCAAAGGTCCGCTTTTCTCGTTGCTGCGATCGAAGTTTTCTTTCTGATAGAGTTCTTCTTCGTCTTTACTACTTCCGGTTATTTTCTTCTATTGGCTCTACAACATCTGGATCAATCCAGTCTTCATTTGGCAGTCCTTCGAATGAAAATTTTGATTCGTTGAAGATAACATCACATCCAACGATGACCTTATGTTCTTCTGGATCTCAAAACGTGTAACCATTTGTGCAATATCCAATTATGAAACATTTTTTCGATCGAGATTCGAATTTTCCGCCTAGAATTTGCTTTGGAATGCGTAGAAAGGGTACGCACGAAAAAACCTTTAGTTTCTTCAAGTTGGACTTTTCATTGGACCAAAACGACGTCGGAACTTTCCCGTACAACGCTGACGTGGAACTTCGATTAATCAGTTAAACTGCTGCTTGGACTGCCTCGGACCAAAAATGTTTTCCAAGTTTACATTGGAGGAGCATACATCTGACCTTCTCTACTATAGTTCATCTATTCATTCTCTCTGTTACTCCGCTTTGCTCTGGCGTAAAACGGATGGTAAACTCTAAAGTTTGAAAGTAATTAAAATCTGAATTAATATGAGCACTATGTTTCACTTTCAAATGCGCCTCAAGACGACTTTGTTTCATTAATTCAAAATCAAAATTCTCGTCAAAAGAAATTTATAATATTTATTATTTAAGAATTTACTTTTTTCTTTCAATTTTGGCGCCGAAATATAGCATTGCATTTAAATGGCCCGGAGCAAAAGGGTTAAACTCACGTTGGGTCCATTTTCGAATTGCCCCCCTTAACAATCAAATTGCCCCCTGTGGGGCATGGGCCCCACGTTTGGAAACACCGGTCAAACTTGTAATGAATTGCCATCAGCAAGCAGGCCCGGACATAGAGACCCAGGCCCCCAGGCACTTGACATTTGGCCCCCCCTACCATCTTGAAGCTATTTTGGAAATTTATCAAATTAAATGAACTAGAACAGAACATGATTTCTTATCAACTTTGATGACTTTAATAAACATCAGAATAATACAGTCCATGTTACTATAGTTACGTTATTCTATAAAATTTATAGAATCATACGACGAACTTTCTTCTGTGCAAAAGAACGAATGACGTCATCATAGTCAATTGACTGCCTTATTTCTGACTCTATGTACATTATAGAGGGTGAATTGAGCCTGTTCTCTCCTACGTTAGATCTTAAGTAATTCTTTACTCTATCTAAAAATAGGTCTAAAAAACATATCATGGAGTGGATTCAAAACATGCTGACCAATCGTAAAATTACCGCAGCACTGCGGGGATCAACGAGGACGGTAACCACAGAAAGAAGGTGCCAACAAGGGGGGGGGTGTTATCGCCTCTGCTGTGGTGCCTGGTCGTTGATGATCTCCTAGATGTGCTAACAAAGAACGGGTATAAGGCGGTTGGTTATGCAGACGATGTTGCCATCATAATAAGGGGTAAGTTTGGTAATACAATCATGAACCTTGCACAGAGTGCACTTAACACCATCAACTGTTGGAGCAAGAAGGGGGGCCTTAGTGTCAACCCGAGCAAAACAGTAATGGTCCCCTTTACCAGAAAGAGGAAGCTGAACTTGAAAGCTCCGAGCATTGAAGGTCAGGCATCAGAGTTTTTCGAGGAGGTGAAATATCTAGGGTAATCTTGGATAAGAAACTCACTTGGAACTCGCATCTGAACAAAACGAGCCTCTCTCAAGAGCCACAGCGGCCTTTTGGATCTGCCGTAAGCTTTTTGGGAAAACATGGGGACTAAAACCCAAAATGGTCATTTGGTCTAACACAGCAGTGGTAAGACCGATTATCACCTACGGTTCACTCGTATGGTGGTACAAAACAAAGGAAATAGAGACCCAAATCATGCTACAATAGCTTCAACGGCTGGCGTGCTTGGGTATAACAGAAGCGATACAATCTACTCCAACCACAGCAATGGAAGTTCTGTTGGACCTACTTCCACTGCACAAACAGGTAGAAAAAGAAGGTCTTCTCAGTGCTCTGAGACTAAGGTGTACATCGCCTATTCAGAGACACATGAAAATAAGGGAACAAATCGGAGAGAAATTTCTGAAGCAGCCCTGGGACGCAATGCATACAGAATACGACTTTGACACAGCCGTTGAAGTGGTCATCAATTTCCGCCAAAGCAGTGTTCAAAGAATCGAAAACCTGAAAGACAAACCGTCCATGTGGTACACTGACGCATCAAAAACTGCTAAGGGTACAGGAATTGGCATATACAGCCGGAGTCACATGGAGTCCACGGCATTGGGCCAGGCTCCCACGGTACTACAGGCTGAAATTATAGCCATTGAAAGATGCGCACAAATATGCCTAAAGAATCGTCTTAAAGGAGTGCAAATCTACATCCTAACGGACAGCAGGGTAGCTCTAAGGAATTTAAAAGCCCACTAAAAACTTTAATTCCAAAGTAACCTGGAACTGTAAACAATGTTGGCTAATGTTGTCACCGGGTCACCAGGGCATATATGGGAATGAAATGGCCGACGCACTCGCCAAAAGCAGGGCCGAGGCTCCCTTCTTGGGCCCGGAGCCAACTTGTAGGCTTACAAATGCCCACTTAAGGCAGGGGGCTAAGAAATGGGAAGAAGAGCAAAAGCAAACCCACTGGAAGAACACGCCAGGACCGCGGCAAGCTAAAATGCTCATAAACTATTCTGCCGCAATAACGCAGCAGATGCTAAGCTTCTTTAGAAGAGAAATCAGAACTTTGGTAGGCATACTAACAGGACATTGTCCGGTGAGATGTCACCTACACAAAATGGGAAAGGCAGAGGAAGTTGCCTGTAGATTATCTGAATCAGATGAAGAAACCGCTGAACACATAATGTGCACATGTGTAGCGCTAGCACACATAAGGCTTGCCCACTTCGTGGTCGCAAGATTGACCACCTTGGAACTGAGTAGCAAGCCTCTCAGGAATATCTTAGACTTCGTTCACGAAGTTGAATTCCTGGGAGACTAATAGTTGTAGGGTCAAGCACAATAGATCAAGGTGGTCGCAGTGCAGAAAGGCTTTGCAGCCAAACGACCCCCACAAAAAAAAATTCTTTACTCTCTTTATAGATATCCAAAAAGCCTTTTTCCCATAAGTATTTGTATAGCTTTAGTGACGATAACCCTATAACTTTATCATTCGACGACAAATGAGCTTGTAGGTGCAGACAATCGTTTTACAAAGACTTATCCAAATCCCACGGATAAAAAGTTATAAGGTTTCTGGCACCTTCACGGATGTCCTTAGATTCCAAACGATGTAGTTTCGTAAGAAAGTCAAACTCTTTACGTAACTCCTCAAAAGCAGATTCGCGTCGCAGTATTTCTGTATTTAGTCTATCTATAATTACGTTAAAAATGTTAACTCTGTCTCGTTTTCTTTTACGTCGTCGAATTGGACTTCACGCTTGCGTTTCCTCTGCTTGTCTTATACATAGCTATTGTCACCCGATTTTTCAATAACTTGTGACTCATAATGATCAAATGTACAGGTATTGGGTATAAGTGTTCTAGGTATGTTACCAAATACTGATTTGCTTACTGTGTTGAACCTTTCCAAGATGTCATTCCAGAGAAGTGATAAAAAGCAAGTTTTCATCGAGTCTAATGAATTCAGAAGACCTGAAGCCCCAGAGCGTGTAGATGGCTTTTCATTTGCATCTTTGGCAATTATCTGAAGAGCGGCCATGATCGCATCCCAGGAGAAACATAGATTTCGACAGGCGTCAGCTCGAGCAAACCAAATTTTGCCTGAGAAAGACTCTTCACGACGGTTGAATTTGACTTCAGTTTCGCCACGGGGGCCCCTAGGCTGGCTAGGCCGAGGCCTTGTAGGCCTAGGCAGAAATCCGGCACTGTCAGCAAGTCCATACATGAAATGAATGTGAGTCATCTCGGCGTTCGTATACATTGTAGAAGACTTCATTAACTATTAAATACACGTCAAGCAGCAACGTCACTCAATTAGTATTAATACAGTAATACACAACTGCGACCGATACAGGTGATGACCACAGACGAGACGTATACAAATCAAATCCACTTATACGTTAGTAGATAAAATAGCCGTTCCAAGTTAACGTCAACAATTGTTTGTACTTGATAAACTCATTATTTTTTTGTACTTGTTAAACTCATTGGCGTACGCCATACTTTTATTATACATTATTTATACATTTATACATTAATGATTTCAACAAATATCGAATTTGACTGTCGCAAATTTTGTTCACCTTCGAAACAACGATGTTTTACAGAAATCATCATTGGACAAAATATTCTTAGAATAGGTCAAGCAATAATCCCTTGAATTTTTGCCGCATGATTACTTAACACACTGTATATTATTTGTAAATTAATCTAAATTTTTAAATTTATTTTTGTTGATTTGTAAAATATTGTTTTAAAAATAAAAATTTTATAATTTTGGAGAAGTTTTATTCAAAATTTGATTGCAAATTCAGATTTGTTCAATGTTTACATTCCATTAATTTTGTTCCATTTTGACTTGTAAATGATTTGTAAATGAAGTTCCTGATTATGATTTCACTTTCAGTAACAATTTTAATAAATCAGGTTTATAATCAGTCAAATGTTCCCATTATTAAAAAACAGCCTAAGGTAATGATTACACATCGAATCTGAGGCAATTTTGTGCATACATTTTATAAAACGGTGTAAAAAAACAAATAATAAATAATTAGATTAGCTACAGGTTCCATCAAGGCTCCAACAGATTGAAAACATTGTTAACTAAACAAAATTAAGTTAGAAAAACCTAATCTATTTTTGAACAATGCACGTTATTAACGACGAAGTGAGATCAATCACCCGAGCTAGTTTGACGCACATTTTATGTGATTTTTTTTCGGTTATTAATTTTGGATTCCAAACGAAGGAGGAACGGGTTATCCCGACCGAGTGGAAAAACCTTGCCCAAATCTCTCTGCACTTGAAACCAGTTTGCACTCGGATTTCTCTAATTAATTCACGTGGCCCCGCAACACGTTGTCGTACGCATATTCGCAAAAAAAAAACTCAACCATAACAAAGTTAATTAGAAAATAGATAAAAAATTAATTATTTTGTAATCTATTATCTATTTAATTATCAGTAATCCGTTATGAAACTAGACTAGAATTTATAATATGCTAATATCTAGTTCTAGATAAGTTCTAACAAACAATAAAAGCAATTTGTTACACTATAATACAGTTATTAAAATAAATATCTCTACAAAAATCCAAACCAAGACTACATAAGACAAACAAGATTATATATGGAGGAATAGACTGACAAAACTAGACAGGCAGGTGTAGAGAGACAAAACTAGACAAGCAGTATTGGACAGACAAGATTGGACAGACAAGACTGGTCAGACAATACTAGACAGACAAAACTGGATAAACAAGACTAGGCAGACAAGATTGGATACATAAAACTAGACAGACAAGACTGGTTGACAAGGGAGAGCAGGCAAGTCTGGACAGAGACGAGACAAACTGAACAAACAAGAATGGAGAGACAACTCTGGATAGATAACGATGAAGAGACAAGACTGCACAGATAAGACTGAACAGACAACAATAGACTGTCAAGACTGGACGAAATAGACAGGACACACAATACTAGATAAACAAGACAAGTGTTTTACAGGCCTTACAAACAATAGTGGACGCACAATACTTGGACACACAAGACTAGACGGACAAGACTGGCTGACAAGACAGGGCAGGCAAAACTACACAGAGAAGACTAGACAAGAATGGAGAGACAACACTGGATAGACAAGAATGTAGAGACAAGACTGCACAGACAATATTGGAATACAAAACTGGACAGACAAGAGTGAACCGACAAGTGAGACAGAATGTTGTGTCATTATGTCATTGTATTTACACCATGAATATTAGGAAGCTATCAATATTGTGCGAAGTTAATTAACGTCAAACACGCAGGAAATACATTTTATATAATTACCAATTATGTTTAAATATTAAATAGAAATAAATCCTGAAACGTACTGCGCTAATTGCAACAGGAAATTCTCAGTCGATAAACAATATGCAAACTAGTTTTGTTGAAACAATACAATTGACACAATAAATATGAAATCAATTAAAACCGAACGTACTTTCAGTTTTAATTATAAATATTAACAAAAAATATTAATTCTTCAAGTTACTCAATTGTTACAACATAGTACATAAAAACAAACTTTTTTGTATTATAATTATCTTGTTAGCGGGCGCTTGGTAAACCGAACAGGGTAATTGCATCAATTAGACAATTTATAAAAATAGATTTATTTGTAGAAAACACGAGTAAAATTCAAACAAAACGTTTCGTTAATGACCTCAATAACCGATTAATGAACCGGAGGTCAGAGATTCGATTCGAATTAAATACTTACACGCCTCCACCAGTTAAATACACTATATTTATTTATCTATAAGCAAAGTCTACGTTCTAAATCCTTTATTATTTGATAAATTATGACTTTTTATGGCCGAACTCAATGACACATAAGACGGACATTACTTTGCACTTGTCAACTTGTTTATAACTAGTCCTCTCTCTCTCTCTAGTATTATTGCTCTAGTCCTGTCTCTATTGTTTTTGTTTGTCAAGTCTAGTTTGTCTATTATTATCAAGTCCTGTCTGTCTAGTTTTCTCTGTCTAGTCTTCTCTGTATAGTCCTGTCTTTCTAGCCGTCCACTCTAGTCCTGTATGTCTAGTCCTGTCTAGCCTTGTCTGTTCAGTCGTGTCTCCCTAGTCCGTCTCTGCTGGGCTGGGGAATGCTCGACCAGCTCCCCCCTGGCCAAGCGAGTGGCTGAAGGCTTGAATGTAGGCTGCGTGGCCTACATCAAGAGCGAGAATGTTGTGTGTATGGGAGGCGATGAGTCGTTGGACTCCGAGAGGAAGTTCCACTTCATCGCCCGGCTGGATGATAATAAGGTCGAGGGCGCCGAAGAAAAGGCGTTCGAGACCTTATTAAGGATGAGAGGTCTTTGTGAGAAGACTGAGAGAAAGAGGTTCACTATCTGTGTGGCTGGTAAGAAAGATGGCTGAATGCGTGTGGCATGGCACAGGAGTTAAGATAACCCTGTGCTAGATGTATGCGGAGGGCCAAAAGCCCAGAGTGGAAGAGGCCGGAGGCACCATAAAGGCAGGAACTTTACTGGTGAGGAGGGCAGAGGGTGTTTTTTACGCCCATATGGTGAATGTCCTTAAGAAGGACGTTGATATGGAGGATATAAAACTAAGGGCAATGAGGAAAACCCACGCTGGGGACCTCATCGTCAGAGTGAATGATGATGGGGAAAAGAAGCGACTGGCAGAGCGAATGGCCCTAGTGACTGAGGCTGTAAGGGATGTCAGGACGGAGGTGGGGCTCAGAAGTGTCCTTGTTAGGGGCATGGATGAACTACCACCACCGATGAGGTGAAAGGAGCCATTCAGAAGGCGGCTGAATGTAAGGAGTGTGTGGTAAAGTCTCTCCGCACAGTACGCGGAGGGGCCAGTATGGCAGTTGTCACTCTTCCAGTAAGAGCGGCACAAACCATACTGGAGAAAGGAAGAATAAAAGTTGGATGGATCATGTGCCGAGTGACCGAAGACAATAAGCCGATCAGGTGCTACAGATGCCTTGGCTTCGGGCACCTGGCGGCAGCATGCAAGGGAATAGAGCGAAAGAATGCGTGTTTGAGATGCGATGAAAGTGGGCACAAAGCACACGAGTGCACGGCCAAAGAGGCTAAGTGTTTCGGTGGCTGGCACGTGGACCAGTGTAAGAATGTTGCTGCGAGGATTTTCCAATCGGAAAATCCTATGGTTAAGTGTGGATGTGGAAATGGATATGTGTGGGTCGAATGGGAAAACTGGGTCCTGTATGGGTATGGGAAAACTGGGTCCTGCTACATCTCGCCTAACATAACGTTAGAGCATAACGTTGTAGCTTTTATGGATGAGCTAAGGACCAGTATGAAGAGCTGGTCCAAAGAGATTGTTGTCGGAGGGGATTTCAACGCCAAGTCCGCTTGGTGGGGATCCCCTAGAGGGGATGAGAGAGGGAGAATGATGGAAGAGTGGCTGGCAGAGGAGGACCTGGTGGTTCACAACAGTGGGAATGTGCCAACCTTCGTGCGGGGCGAAAGTATGTCTTTCATAAACATCACTTTTAGCACCTCACGGATTGCAGGCAGAGTGAAAGAGAGGCGTGTCAGAGAGGGAGAGAATCTGAGTGATCACCAAGACATTTCTACATTCGAGAGGATGTTTCTGAGGGACCGGTTGCAATTGGAACGAATGGATGGAGAGTGGACAAAAGTCTACTAGAAAGATTGGGAGATTGGGGTCATGAAAGTGCTAGCTGAAAGGACAGGCCCCGAAAATGGATTGCGGAGCTCCTGATAAGCAGTTCATCTCGGGGCGTCGGAGGCAGGAAGCCAGTTTACTGGTGGAATGAACAGGTAGCTGAAAAGCGTAAAACCTGTTTGCGTGAAAGGAGATGCATGGTGAAGAGTAATAGGCGAGCAAATGAGGAAGTGCGTGAGGAGTGCAGAAGGAGGTATAACTTGGCGCGCAGGGAACTTCGCAGAGCCATCGCGAACTCCAAGGAAGAAGCTTGGAGAGTACTCTGCGAAGAGGTGGATAATAACATCTGGGTTGACGGCTATAAGATCGTCACCAGGAAAATTGCGCAACGGGTTAATACTCTCCGGGGAATAGCCTAATGACGGAAGTCAAGAAGCTGTTCCCAGTACATGAGCGAATGAACTGGCTGGAACCCGTGGGATGGAGATCGGCGCGCCTTTTCACTCCAGCCAAGCTGCAGAATGCAGTTGGCCCGATGAAGGAGGGAAAAGCGCCGGATCCTGATGGTGTTCCACCCGAAGCGTGCAAGGTGTTTGGACATATGTGTGAGGACATGTGCTTGAGCATGATGAATGAATTGTTGATGAATGGCAGTTTCCCCAAAGAGTGGAAGAGAGCGAGACTGGTGATGATTGAAAAAGAGCGAAAGGAAGGAGAGGAAGCCAATTACCGGCCAATCTGCCTACTGAGTGGGATAGCGAAGATGTTTGAGAGTTTTATCTGAGCTAGGATAAATGAGGATCTCGAAAGGGCAGGGGGTCTTTCAGAGGAACAGTATGGGTTCAGAGGCGGCCACACTACGGTGAACGCAATGATGCATGTGATAGAGAGAGCAAGGTTAGCAAATACGGGTCCATGCCGTACCCGTAGCTACTGCGTGCTTGTAACCCTGGACGTGAAAAATGCTTTAAATTCGGTCCCATGGGGCGGAATCATGGAGGCTTTGGAACTAAAACGTGTAGCTCCCTACCTTCGAAAAATGGTGGGGAGATACTTGATTGATAGGGAGATAGTGACTGTGGAAGGTAAAATCATCAAAATGAGTGCGGGTGTTCCACAGGGTTCTGTTCTTGGGCCGATACTGTGGAACATATTTTATGATGATGTTTTGAGACTGAGGTTGCCAGACGGGATTACACTCGTAGGGTACGCTGATGACTTAGCGGTGGTCGCTGTCGCAAGAACAGAAGAAAGTCTGAAAGCGATAATGAATGAGGCAATTAGTAGGATTGATCGGTGGATGGGGCAAAAAGGGCTTGCTCTGGCTCCCCACAAAACCGAGGCGCTCCTGCTAATTGGGAGAAAAAAGCTGCGTGAACTGACCGTGCGAATGGGGACAGTTGACGTACCGGCTCGGGAATCTGTAAGATACCTTGGGGTAGAGCTTCAGCGAAATCTCAGGGTGTCCGATCAGGTCACCCGGGTAGTGAGCAAGGCTACAGCATGTGCGAAAGCCTTTGGACGGCTGATGCCCAACATAGGTGGACCGTTGGCCTCCAAGAGGAGGGTTATGAATGCGGTCGTACACTCCATTCTCCTGTATGGGGTGCCGGCATGGATAAATGCGTTCAGGGTTGAATGTTATAGAGCGAGACTGATGAGAGTGCAAAGGTGTATGTTGCTGCGTGTGTGCAGCGCAATAGCGAGTTATCCCGTTAGACCTTCTGGCGTATGCAAAGGTGAAAGTTTGGGGAGGTAATGACCCTAGAAACGAAAGGGAAAAAACAATGCGTGTATGACAAGAGCTATGACAGGAGCTATGACAGGAGCCGGAAAAGGGAGCCTGGACCAGGAAACTGATTCCGACTATCGATGAATGGGTCAACCGTGGACACGGGGAGGTGAATTATCACCTCACCCAGGTGCTTACGGGGCATGGATGCTTTGGGACTTACCTGGTGCGCATCGGGAAACTGGTTGAGGCACACTGTAGGTATTATGGAGCGACTGAGGACACTACGGAGCATACCATTTTCGAGTGTACGAGATGGGAGAGAATGAGGAGCGCCACAGAATGCAAGGTGGGAGAGAATGTGAACAAGGAGAGTATGGTGAGAATCATGCTCCGCAGTGAGTATGAATGGGGCGTGCTGACTGGAATGATTGGATATATAATGAAGAGAAAGGAGAAGCATAAAAGGGACGAGCGTAAGGCAGGACGAAGGGATGCTACGCGCGAGCCGAGCGTGCCAGCGTCGGACCCCCTTTGTGCGAAGGGGGCGTACAAATTTATTGTAAACTTTGATGTGAGGGGGGGCACGGCGATTAACGGCGCGCCCGGCACAACGAATGAATGCGGATTAATGCTTTGGATATGAAAGGGGGAGGAACGTGATGAAGTTATGCCAAATTTTTGATTCCATCACATTCTCTCTGGTTTTGGCTGGGGGGTCTGAATAGTGGGGGTTTTATAGTGGGTCGCCCATTTTGAGCAGCCCCACACTACCACTCGCCACGGGTCGGGTGGTGTCTGTTTGCAAGTCTTGTCTGTCTAGTCTTGTCTGTCTAGTCTTGTCTGTCTAGTCTTGTCTGTCTAGTCTTGTCTGTCTAGTCTTGTCTGTCTAGTCTTGTCTGTCTAGTCTTGTCTGTCTAGTCTTGTCTGTCTAGTCTTGTCTGTCTTGTCATGTCTGTCTAGTCTTGTCTGTCTAGTCTTGTCTGTCTAGTCTTGTCTGTCTAGTCTTGTCTGTCTAGTCTTGTCTGTCTAGTCTTGTCTATCTACTCTTGTCTGTCTACTCTTGTCTGTCTACTCTTGTCTGTCTAGTCTTGTCTGTCTAGTCTTGTCTGTCTAGTCTTGTCTGTCTAGTCTTGTCTGTCTAGTCTTGTCTGTCTAGTCTTGTCTGTCTAGTCTTGTCTGTCTAGTCTAGTCTGTCTAGTCTAGTCTGTCTAGTCTTGTCTGTCTAGTTTTGTCTGTCTAGTCTTGTCTGTCTAGTCTTGTCTGTCTAATCTTGTCTGTCTAAGCTTGTCTGTCTAGTCTTGTCTGTCTAGTCTTGTCTGTCTAGTCTTGTCTCTCTAGTCTTGTCTATCTAGTCTTGTCTGTCTAGTCTCGTCTGTCTAGTCTCGTCTGTCTAGTCTCGTCTGTCTAAAATCGTCTGTCTAGTCTCGTCTGTCTAGTCTCGTCTGTCTAGTCTCGTCTGTCTAGTCTCGTCTGTCTAGTCTCGTCTGTCTAGTCTCGTCTGTCTAGTCTCGTCTGTCTAGTCTTGTCTGTCTAGTCTTGTCTGTCTAGTCTAGTCTGTCTAGTCTTGTCTGTCTAGTCTTGTCTGTCTAGTCTTGTCTGTCTAGTCTTGTCTGTCTAGTCTTGTCTGTCTAGTCATGTCTGTCTAGTCTTGTCTGTCTAGTCTTGTCTGTCTAGTCTTGCCTGTCTAGTCTTGTCTGTCTAGTCTTGTCTGTCTAGTCTTGTCTGTCTAGTCTTGTCTGTCTAGTCTTGTCTGTCTAGTCTTGTCTGTCTAGTCTTGTCTGTCTAGTCTTGTCTGTCCTAGTCTTGTCTGTCTAGTCTTGTCTGTATAGTCTTGTCTGTCTAGTCTTGTCTGTCTAGTCTTGTCTTCTTCCTGTCTAGTCTTGTCTGTCTAGTCTTGTCTGTCTAGTCTTGTCTGTCTAGTCTTGTCTGTCTAGTCTTGTCTGTCTAGTCTTGTCTGTCTAGTCTTGTCTGTCTAGTCTTGTCTGTCTAGTCTTGTCTGTTCTAGTCCTTGTCTGTCTAGTCTTGTCTGTCTAGTCTTGTCTGTCTAGTCTTGTCTGTCTAGTCTGTCTGTCCTAGTCTTGTCTGTCTAGTCTTGTCCTGTCTAGTCTTGTCTGTCCTAGTCTTGTCTGTCTAGTCTTTGTCTGTCTAGTCCTTGTCTGTCTAGTCTTGTCTGTCTAGTCTTGTCTGTCTCGTTCTGTCTGTCTAGTCTTGTCTGTCTAGTCTTGTCTGTCTAGTCTGTCTGTCTAGTCTTGTCTGTTCAGTCTTGTCTGTCTTAGTCTTGT
This sequence comes from Phosphuga atrata, assembly GCA_944588485.1. Lineage (NCBI taxonomy): Eukaryota > Metazoa > Arthropoda > Insecta > Coleoptera > Silphidae > Phosphuga > Phosphuga atrata. The sequence goes on along the minus strand of OX155896.1, from coordinate 29,869,777 downwards.
CTGTCTAGTCTTGTCTGTCTAGTCTTGTCTGTCTAGTCTTGTCTGTCTAGTCCTTGTCTGTCTAGTCTTGTCTGTCCTAGTCTTGTCTGTCTAGTCTTGTCTGTCTAGTCTGTCTGTCTAGTTTGTCTGTCTAGTCTTGTCTGTCTAGTCTTGTCTGTCTAGTCTTGTCTGTCTAGTCTTGTCTGTCTAGTCTTGTCTGTCTAGTCTTGTCTGTCTGTCTAGTCTTGTCTGTCTAGTCTTGTCTGTCTAGTCTTGTCTGTCTAGTCTTGTCTGTCTAGTCTTGTCTGTCTAGTCTTGTCTGTCTAGTCTTGTCTGTCTAGTCTTGTCTGTCTAGTCTTGTCTGTCTAGTCTTGTCTGTCTAGTCTTGTCTGTCTAGTCTTGTCTGTCTAGTCTTGTCTGTCTAGTCTTGTCTGTCTAGTCTTGTCTGTCTAGTCTTGTCTGTCTAGTCTTGTCTGTCTAGTCTTGTCTGTCTAGTCTTGTCTGTCTAGTCTTGTCTGTCTAGTCTTGTCTGTCTAGTCTTGTCTGTCTAGTCTTGTCGTCTAATCTGTGTCTGTCTAGTCTTGTCTGTCTAGTCTTGTCTGTCTAGTCTTGTCTGTCTAGTCTTGTCTGTCTAGTCTTGTCTGTCTAGTCTTGTCTGTCTAGTCTTGTCTGTCTAGTCTTGTCTGTCTAGTCTTGTCTGTCTAGTCTTGTCTGTCTAGTCTTGTCTGTCTAGTCTTGTCTGTCTAGTCTTGTCTGTCTAGTCTTGTCTGTCTAGTCTTGTCTGTCTAGTCTTGTCTGTCTAGTCTTGTCTGTCTAGTCTTGTCTGTCTAGTCTTGTCTGTCTAGTCTTGTCTGTCTAGTCTTGTCTGTCTAGTCTTGTCTGTCTAGTCTTGTCTGTCTAGTCTTGTCTGTCTAGTCTTGTCTGTCTAGTCTTGTCTGTCTAGTCTTGTCTGTCTAGTCTTGTCTGTCTAGTCTTGTCCTGTCTAGTCTTGTCTGTCTAGTCTTGTCTGTCTAGTCTTGTCTGTCTAGTCTTGTCTGTCTAGTCTTGTCTGTCTAGTCTTGTCTGTCTAGTCTTGTCTGTCTAGTCTTGTCTGTCTAGTCTTGTCTGTCTAGTCTTGTCTGTCTAGTCTTGTCTGTCTAGTCTTGTCTGTCTAGTCTTGTCTGTCTAGTCTTGTCTGTCTAGTCTTGTCTGTCTAGTCTTGTCTGTCTAGTCTTGTCTGTCTAGTCTTGTCTGTCTAGTCTTGTCTGTCTAGTCTTGTCTGTCTAGTCTTGTCTGTCTAGTCTTGTCTGTCTAGTCTTGTCTGTCTAGTCTTGTCTGTCTAGTCTTGTCTGTCTAGTCTTGTCTGTCTAGTCTTGTCTGTCTAGTCTTGTCTGTCTAGTCTTGTCTGTCTAGTCTTGTCTGTCTAGTCTTGTCTGTCTAGTCTTGTCTGTCTAGTTTTGTCTGTCTAGTCTTGTCTGTCTAGTCTTGTCTGTCTAGTCTTGTCTGTCTAGTCTTGTCTGTCTAGTCTTGTCTGTCTAGTCTTGTCTGTCTAGTCTTGTCTGTCTAGTCTTGTCTGTCTAGTCTTGTCTGTCTAGTCTTGTCTGTCTAGGCTTGTCTGTCTAGGCTTGTCTGTCTAGGCTTGTCTGTCTAGTCTTGTCTGTCTAGTCTTGTCTGTCTAGTCTTGTCTGTCTAGTCTTGTCTGTCTAGTCTTGTCTGTCTAGTCTTGTCTGTCTAGTCTTGTCTGTCTAGTCTTGTCTGTCTAGTCTTGTCTGTCTAGTCTTGTCTGTCTAGTCTTGTCTGTCTAGTCTTGTCTGTCTAGTCTTGTCTGTCTAGTCTTGTCTGTCTAGTCTTGTCTGTCTAGTCTTGTCTGTCTAGTCTTGTCTGTCTAGTCTTGTCTGTCTAGTCTTGTCTGTCTAGTCTTGTCTGTCTAGTCTTGTCTGTCTAGTCTTGTCTGTCTAGTCTTGTCTGTCTAGTCTTGTCTGTCTAGTCTTGTCTGTCTAGTCTTGTCTGTCTAGTCTTGTCTGTCTAGTCTTGTCTGTCTAGTCTTGTCTGTCTAGTCTTGTCTGTCTAGTCTTGTCTGTCTAGTCTTGTCTGTCTAGTCTTGTCTGTCTAGTCTTGTCTGTCTAGTCTTGTCTGTCTAGTCTTGTCTGTCTAGTCTTGTCTGTCTAGTCTTGTCTGTCTAGTCTTGTCTGTCTAGTCTTGTCTGTCTAGTCTTGTCTGTCTAGTCTTGTCTGTCTAGTCTTGTCTGTCTAGTCTTGTCTGTCTAGTCTTGTCTGTCTAGTCTTGTCTGTCTAGTCTTGTCTGTCCTAGTCTTGTCTGTCTAGTCTTGTCTGTCTAGTCTTGTCTGTCTAGTCTTGTCTGTCTAGTCTTGTCTGTCTAGTCTTGTCTGTCTAGGCTTGTCTGTCTAGTCTTGTCTGTCTAGTCTTGTCTGTCTAGTCTTGTCTGTCTAGTCATGTCTGTCTAGTCTTGTCTGTCTAGTCTTGTCTGTCTAGTCTGCCTGTCTAGTCCTGCCTGTCTAGTCTTGTCTGTCTAGTCTTGTCTGTCTAGTCTTGTCTGTCTAGTCTTGTCTGTCTAGTCTTGTCTGTCTAGTCTTGTCTGTCTAGTCTTGTCTCTCTAGTCTTGTCTGTCTAGTCTTGTCTGTCTAGTCTTGTCTGTCTAGTCTTGTCTGTCTAGTCTTGTCTGTCTAGTCTTGTCTGTCTAGTCTTGTCTGTCTAGTCTTGTCTGTCTAGTCTTGTCTGTCTAGTCTTGTCTGTCTAGTCTTGTCTGTCTAGTCTTGTCTGTCTAGTCTTGTCTGTCTAGTCTTGTCTGTCTAGTCTTGTCTGTCTAGTCTTGTCTGTCTAGTCTTGTCTGTCTAGTCTTGTCTGTCTAGTCTTGTCTGTCTAGTCTTGTCTGTCTAGTCTTGTCTGTCTAGTCTTGTCTGTCTAGTCTTGTCTGTCTAGTCTTGTCCGTCCAGTCTTGTCTGTCTAGTCTTGTCTGTCTAGTCGTGTCTGTCTAGTCTTGTCTGTCTAGTCTTGTCTGTCTAGTCTTGTCTGTCTAGTCTTGTCTGTCTTGTCTTGTCTGTCTAGTCTTGTCTGTCTAGTCTTGTCTGTCTAGTCTTGTCTAGTCTTGTCTGTCTTGTCTGTCTAGTCTTGTCTGTCTAGTCTTGTCTGTCTAGTCTTGTCTGTCTAGTCTTGTCTGTCTAGTCTTGTCTGTCTAGTCTTGTCTGTCTAGTCGTGTCTGTCTAGTCTTGTCTGTCTAGTCTTGTCTGTCTAGTCTTGTCTGTCTAGTCTTGTCTGTCTAGTCTTGTCTGTCTAGTCTTGTCTGTCTAGTCTTGTCTGTCTAGTCTTGTCTGTCTAGTCTTGTCTGTCTAGTCTTGTCTGTCTAGTCTTGTCTGTCTAGTCTTGTCTGTCTAGTCTTGTCTGTCTAGTCTTGTCTGTCTAGTCTTGTCTGTCTAGTCTTGTCTGTCTAGTCTTGTCTGTCTAGTCTTGTCTGTCTAGTCTTGTCCTGTCTAGTCTTGTCTGTCTAGTCTTGTCTGTCTAGTCTTGTCTGTCTAGTCTTGTCTGTCTAGTCTTGTCTGTCTAGTCTTGTCTGTCTAGTCTTGTCTGTCTAGTCTTGTCTGTCTAGTCTTGTCTGTCTAGTCTTGTCTGTCTAGTCTTGTCTGTCTAGTCTTGTCTGTCTAGTCTTGTCTGTCTAGTCTTGTCTGTCTAGTCTTGTCTGTCTAGTCTTGTCTGTCTAGTCTTGTATGTCTAGTCTTGTCTGTCTAGTCTTGTCTGTCTAGTCTTGTCTGTCTAGTCTTGTCTGTCTAGTCTTGTCTGTCTAGTCTTGTCTGTCTAGTCTTGTCTGTCTAATCTTGTCTGTCTAGTCTTGTCTGTCTAGTCTTGTCTGTCTAGTCTTGTCTGTCTAGTCTTGTCTGTCTAGTCTTGTCTGCCTAGTCTTGTCTGTCTAGTCTTGTCTGTCTAGTCTTGTCTGTCTAGTCTTGTCTGTCTAGTCTTGTCTGTCTAGTCTTGTCTGTCTAGTCTTGTCTGTCCAGTCTTGTCTGTCCAGTCTTGTCTGTCCAGTCTTGTCTGTCTAGTCTTGTCTGTCTAGTCTTGTCTGTCCAGTCTTGTCTGTCCAGTCTTGTCTGTCCAGTCTTGTCTGTCCAGTCTTGTCTGTCCAGTCTTGTCTGTCTAGTCTTGTCTGTCTAGTCTTGTCTGTCTAGTCTTGTCTGTCTAGTCTTGTCTGTCTAGTCTTGTCTGTCTAGTCTTGTCTGTCTAGTCTTGTCTGTCTAGTCTTGTCTGTCTAGTCTTGTCTGTCTAGTCTTGTCTGTCTAGTCTTGTCTGTCTAGTCTTGTCTGTCTAGTCTTGTCTGTCTAGTCTTGTCTGTCTAGTCTTGTCTGTCTAGTCTTGTCTGTCTAGTCTTGTCTGTCTAGTCTTGTCTGTCTAGTCTTGTCTGTCTAGTCTTGTCTGTCTAGTCTTGTCTGTCTAGTCTTGTCTGTCTAGTCTTGTCTGTCTAGTCTTGTCTGTCTAGTCTTGTCTGTCTAGTCTTGTCTGTCTAGTCTTGTCTGTCTAGTCATGTCTGTCTAGTCTTGTCTGTCTAGTCTTGCCTGTCTAGTCTTGTCTGTCTAGTCTTGTCTGTCTAGTCTTGTCTGTCTAGTCTTGTCTGTCTAGTCTTGTCTGTCTAGTCTTGTCTGTCTAGTCTTGTCTGTCTAGTCTTGTCTGTCTAGTCTTGTCTGTCTAGTCTTGTCTGTCTAGTCTTGTCTGTCTAGTCTTGTCTGTCTAGTCTTGTCTGTCTAGTCTTGTCTGTCTAGTCTTGTCTGTCTAGTCTTGTCTGTCTAGTCTTGTCTGTCTAGTCTTGTCTGTCTAGTCTTGTCTGTCTAGTCTTGTCTGTCTAGTCTTGTCTGTCTAGTCTTGTCTGTCTAGTCTTGTCTGTCTAGTCTTGTCTGTCTAGTCTTGTCTGTCTAGTCTTGTCTGTCTAGTCTTGTCTGTCTAGTCTTGTCTGTCTAGTCTTGTCTGTCTAGTCTTGTCTGTCTAGTCTTGTCTGTCTAGTCTTGTCTGTCTAGTCTTGTCTGTCTAGTCTTGTCTGTCTAGTCTTGTCTGTCTAGTCTTGTCTGTCTAGTCTTGTCTGTCTAGTCTTGTCTGTCTAGTCTTGTCTGTCTAGTCTTGTCTGTCTAGTCTTGTCTGTCTAGTCTTGTCTAGTCTTGTCTGTCTAGTCTTGTCTGTCTAGTCTTGTCTGTCTAGTCTTGTCTGTCTAGTCTTGTCTGTCTAGTCTTGTCTGTCTAGTCTTGTCTGTCTAGTCTTGTCTGTCTAGTCTTGTCTGTCTAGTCTTGTCTGTCTAGTCTTGTCTGTCTAGTCCTTGTCTGTCTAGTCTTGTCTGTCTAGTCATGTCTGTCTAGTCTTGTCTGTCTAGTCTTGGTAGTCTGTCTCTAGT